>MKEJ01051408.1:0-10824 GCA_001753735.1 Embelia ribes | reverse complement strand
GCGGTTATATATATATATATATATATATATATACTCCCAAAGCATCCCCCTTTTGTTTTTTGAACAGTGTGCTATTCTGATATACTACTATCACAAAAAACCTCGGCTAATTTATCCATCACCACCCACAACGTTTCCGCTATCATCATTTAGCACTTGGGAATTTAAATTTCGATCAATTAGGTACATCAGAATTTTAAAAATTAACAATAAAAACCATTTGTCTTAATTTTGAATTTTTATGACAGTTAATATACATAATTATATTTTTCATTCATTCTATTAATCCTACTATTTTGACTAATATGTACAAAAATAATATCTACAAATATTATTTAAAAAAATGAAAATAACTAAATACTCGTTATTAAGAATAATAAAAAAGATTGAGAATATATTCAATTCTTTATACAATTCTTATATCTTAAATGATTTTAAAATGTAAAAATTCTTCGATATTTTAAATGTGAGATTGCCAAAACACATGTTTTATATGCCAAGATACATTTCTAGTTAAAATTTCATAAGAATTTAGTTTCATCCTAGTTTTATTTATTCATTGCTATTATAATAAATTTACTTTTATAGAAATTTTTTTTGTATAACATACATATATATTCATTATTTACGAAATTTTATTTTAAGATTTTTTTCTTAATATATTTACTATCTTTAATGTCTTCTTAAATAACTAACTATAAAATATAATATTGTCTTTTATTTTCTTTTACATTAACAAGGTCAATATTATTAAAAAGATCAAATGATGCCCTTCAATAATTTATTGAAACATGAAGTACTTATTTGATTAAAATTAAAATTAATAGGTGTTGACCGATAATGGAGCAAATATAAGGGTTTGTCATTGATAATTAACCCAAAAACTTAGTATGTGTAGCAGTTCCATCTTTGGTCTCTGCTCCGCGTGCCACTCGATTCCTGAGTTTCAATCTGAGCCGTCCACTATCTTCTCATCCAGATGAAGCTCGTCGACCCTGTTCATGTGATCACGTGGCACTTGCCGTGTTAATCCGGACGGTCATTGGATTATAATAATAAAAATATATAATCGCAAAAAAAGTTTTGTTCGGCGTAAAATAAGTGGGTGTCTAATTAAAAAATAATAATAAATTAGAGAAAAGAGTAATAAATAAAATATAGGTTACATAAATAAAATTTTATAATAAAAAATTATAAAAATATTTTCATTATTGTTTATAAATGATTTTTTTTAGTAACATATATTTTATCTCACATCACGACTCCATTTTTTTTTAGAGTTAAACAACATTCTCCCTAAAATAAGTTGTATAGGCACAAATTTTGTGGAATAACTTTACTCTGTGTGAGCATATGAAACAAATTATATGTAACAATTATCAAGCAACTCACTATTCTACGAGACTACTCGATAACCGAATATATAAATAAAATATTTTTTTATAAAATACTTTAGCAGTAAAATAAAACTTTCGATATCACGTCACGCAACCAAACATGCTACGCTATCAAAATACAGCTGTGCATATATATATGTATGTGTGTGTATATATGTATATATATATATATATACGTAAGTTGGACAGAATAACAACCACGAAGGGGATCGTTCCCACAAAAACAGTACGCAATGTACATAATAGCGATTTGAACAACTATAAGTGTCACGGTATATTTGCATACTGCTAACAAAATAATAGGAACAAAACTCCAGTTGAGTCTCATAATCGCTCCATACTAGTTCACAATGCTCAGCTCAGTAACACGCTGACTTCCAAATAAACTCAGTTATCCACTATCTCATGAACTAACCATGTCGTCTAGCACTCGCATGAATATATAGATATACGAACTTATATACATGCAAGAGGTAAGAAACTTGAATGTAACCGATACAATAAAAATGAAAACATGTTAAAAATATTAAAGAAATAACAAAACCTAACAAATACAAATGAATGATTCTAGAATGTCGTTTGATCAAACTCTTATCACTGGGGGAATAACACTCACTTTAACACACTCCAGACCCTTAGGGTATACTCAAAACACAATCTTAAGCCCCAAACTCATTACGAAAAAGGTTAATTCACCACTCAACTCTGCTTATTTTATAATCTCGTAGGGAACACCTAACCCTACACTCAATATAGTGTTAATCTCGGTGTTATGCATTTATATATAATAATTTTTTTTAACACTATTAAGCTAACAATTCACAAAATTTTATATAATTAAATCTATCGTAAAATTTACAATTAAGTTTCGTAACCTCAACTACTTGTCGATATTAATGACTTATAACTCAGTTATTGTTTTAAAACAGTTCAACCCACAGTAATAAGATTAATATTAAATATGTACAACACAGTGTCACGAGGTCATATATAAATTAAAATTGATAAACGATATCCTCACAATTTGGCACAAAAATCGAGATGAGTAACCAATAAATATACCTATATCAATGCGTTAACGATTTTGTGTAGAGTACGAATATGTATTTACTTTTGATTGAGACTTAATGGTTCGCAAAACTATAATTATTTTCTTATCTTTTTTCTTTTTTTTTCCCTCTCATTTTCTCTCTCGGTATCTCTTTCTGTCTCTCAATGTTTATAAATATATATATATATATATATTATATTATATATAACATTTTCTCTCTTTTTAAAAAATCAGGTATAAGAGTCTCAAAAAATTATCCAAAAATTCCTAAAGGTACACTAATTAGAAATAAATAATTCATAATCCTTACTTATTTTATATGCAGTTACATGAGTACTAAACTCTTACTGCCTATCTTTAAAAATACCCTTTTGATCAACTATAACTCCAAAAATTACTTCATAATATACTATAATTTATTAAATTATAGTCCCTCAAAATCAAAAGTTTTTGGGTATTACATTATAGACATCTTTTGGGAGCTAAATGCCATGACAATCAATATCAATCTAGCCTAATTATGATAATGCTTATCATACTTGCCAACGCGTGATTGAAAAAATAAATAAATTAATTGAAATAGTTTATTTGAATTTGTTGTAATCCCATAATTAGCAATCCCAAAAGACTATGATCTAACACAATAAAGGAAATTCGTACCCACATACAATTGTTGTTGCATGTGGATTAAAAACGAGAGGAGCCAAGAGAATTCCAGTTAATCGACCTTTTGTGAATTTAATTATGGTTAATTATCCTAATCTAGTATTTGCATGTTAATTGAGAGCTGTGTATTGAACTATTCTTATTTCTAATTCCACGTGGAGGCCATTTTCAAGCAGCATAAATTTAATTAAGTATAAGGATACTTTTTAATATTTATATTTTATATCTACAAGGAATACTACATTTGGTGTTTTTTTGCCCTTTTGGGGACTATGCGCCCCAAATTTACATAAATGAGATATTAGTTAAAAAATATTAATGATATAGATTATTGCTAATACGTTTGCGATTAGTATTAGCGAAAAACATAATTTTTTTTTATTTGCAATTCATATACTAGTTAAAAGTATTTAATTTGTTTTTTGTGTTTGCCACTAGCCACTGGTTTGAAAAAAAAAACACAGGAAAGGAGAGAGAGACGAGAGATTGAGAGAAAAATGCAAAATACAAAAATATTGCTCTCTCCGCCCACACACACTATTTCTCTCAAATACATATATAATTCCTTCATTTATTTTTCTCTCTAAAAAAATATAAAATACATAGATCTTTTTAATTTATTTTCGTAGATGTGAATCAATAATTTGTTATATTTATTTTTCCCCTGCTTCTGATCCCCTGTTCTTATATCATCCCTCTAAAAAAAAAAAGTTCAAAATATCAAATTTGTATCTATTTTTTCTAATTTTTTGCCCGCGAATTCTTTCATATAATCTCTCAGTCCCTTTCCTCCCCCTATTATTTCTCTTCTCCCTATCTGGTTTTTCCCACAAGAGTGGCTAACGGCTTATGATGAATTAAATTTTTTTTTTTACTATTATTAATGGCGAATATATATATATATTTTTTCCATAACTAATGGTGAATAATTTTTTTTTATATTTTTAGCTATTACTAATGATGAATACAATAGTAGTAAAGTATATCGCTAATAATTTTGGGTGATGTCTCAATTACTTAAATTTAGGGCTATGGCAAAAATCCCTTACATTTGGAGATTTAGATAATTTTCCCCCACATTTATTGACGGCAATCTTTTGGGAACTCAGTGTCCACCACTTTTAAAAATTATAAAGATCCTGATCTAGCATTAATTCTAAAATTATTTTTAAAATTTTTTATTATTAAATTATGTTTTATGGCTACCTTATGTTTAGCAAAATAATTGTATTTCCCTAATATACGTACGAATGACTAGGACACGATGATTTGATGGGATACAACCTAGTTAACCGTGAGACAGCCGTAACTGTACCCTAACCTAAGCTAAGATACCGCCTAGACTAAGCTAAGAAAATATTGTCTCTTCCAATAATTAGAGCACAAATTAGCATACAGTTTTAAACAAAAATTAAAAAATATAATTTTAACATAAGGAGGGTTTTTAACGAAAGTTCGAGTTCAGATTAATGATAGTTCGGGTTCGGTTTAGTTTTTGGGTTCAGTTCGATCTTCATCGGTTCGAGTTCGGGTTCGATTACAAAAAAAAACTTATTTGTGTTTCGGTTTTTGAATTTCACCCGAACCGGACCGATGAACACTTATATTCAAAGTGGTCTTTCCCATTCTTTTCATATAAAGTTAGAAACACATTTGTCTTATTAGAAATTTTTATTTTAAAAATTGGTCATTCTGATTTTTTTTGTTTTTAAATAATTATATGTATAATGATAAAATATAAAAAATATATTTCCTCTAATATTACTAGTGTTTATAGTTTTGGTAGAAAAAAATATTTTTTTTAATCGAACAAGTATGAATAGTAAATTTTTATATTAAAAAATTTGTCGTAATATTTTTGAAAATTTTCTTAAAGTACCAAAAAAAATGTGGCAAAGGCCACTTCTTTAAGTTGGGCCTAGACCGAGGCTTACTTCACGAGTTTCTGCTCATTGTATTTGTTTAAGATTTCAAAATTTAGTCAGGTCCACCTACTAATGAATTTTTTCCTTACAGACTCTATTTTATATTTTTATATAGTGTACATATTCATTAATAAAATTTAGAAAACAATTTTTCTTTTTTTTGAATATTTTGCTAGAAGAACAGAATGCGAATAACTGAGTAGTGTTTGTAAGGAATTTTACATATTTATTGGTGTGATTAGCAACTTGATGCATACAATCATAAACAAATAAAACATAAATTTATTCGAATATCCAACAGATTGGCCGAATTGGTAATGATCGAGCACTTTGTTCGAATGACACTTTTGATGGGTGATCTATAAGTAGCTCTAATAAAGGCTGGAACGTGTATTAATCATAAAATGAGATAACATCTCCTTTCCTAAATTATTAAAAAAATAAATAACACATGTATTGGTAATGATCGATCACTTTGTTCGAATAGCACTTTCGATGGGTGATCTGTAAGTAGTTCTAATAAAGACTGGAACGTGTACTGATCATAAAATGAAATAAGCTTTCATCCTTTAAATTATTAAAAAAATAAACAATATATGTATATATATAGGCAAGGTCCGACTTTAATCGCTACCCCATTGCAGCGGCCTGAAATTTTTGTCCAATCCCTTTGTATCGGGCCTCAAAAATCTACTCAAAATCTAAAAAATGCAAGTGGACTTTAGCGAGAAGTCCTGACCTTACATGCTCGATAAACCCGTACGACATTACAATCCCGACACTCCGATAGGTGACAGTTCTCAACTTCGTTTACGGCGGGCTATAGTTTTCTTTGTTCTTATCTTCTGGGTGAGATCAATACAAGTACATTCTACTAAGGGCTAGTTTGGGATGATTTTTTTCTATTTGTCATTGCTTTTTGGGGGGAATTTATAGCTTTTGTCTTTAGTAAAGTTAAAGCAACTTGTTCTTTTTTTTAAAATTACTTTATAATCTAAACTACATTTACTATATTCCTGCAAACCTTTTTTTTGTCTTTTTACCGTTAAAGGTTACACTTTACTAAAATACCATATTATTTTTAGAATCTATTTAGCAAATATTAAAATTATGCCCATTTTAAAATTAATTTTTAAAAGTAATTTTAAGAATCATTCCCAAACCGACGTTATTGTCACGAAATCCTATCAAAACCATTTAAGCCAGAATAAAATTCAAAACCGAAAATTTGTATTTTTATCTCAGTTTTGTACTCATTCTAAGAGCCACAGACGCGGTGAGTCATCATCAATAATTATCCATTTTTTAATCTCTCTCTCTCTCTCTCTCTCTTTTTTCTACCATTACAAGCACTTCGCTCTTTGGTAGCTTGTATTATATCAAATGTTTACCGAGTTTAAGGTTTTGTCTATATAACAAACACCTTGAAATTTGGTTTCTTATCATTACAAATAACAATGAGGAGCAAAAATTCATGGGTTTTAGTTCTATTATTGTTTGTTTCTGTTTTTCTCTGTTGCTTCGAAAATGGGCTTTTGACTAGCGTTAGCTATGAAATTCTGCTTAAAAATATAGTGTGAAAAAAGTTATATTAGTTACTAATATGATAATTTTCATTAACTAAAATTTGGTTACCAAGTGATTCATAGGTTTGTTTAATTGGTTGCAACTTCTAAGCAAATAAATTTATTTATTTCTGATTAAAAAAAAGAACAAGCAGATGCATCTGGCTTAAAAACTTCCAACCTATCTAGGCCAAAGTAGTAAATAAGCTCGGCTTAGCAACCAAATGCTATCAAATTTTTAAGCGAAAAAAATTGATAAACTAGAGCTTATAAACTGAAATCAAACAAGCCTTATGCATAGTTCGTTTTTGAGTCATTGGTTTATTTACTTATAGCATTTGTGATGGTGTAGATTTATGGTTGTGAATTGTAATTTTAGGTGTGGCCGGAACTTATTAGGAAATCAAAGGAAGGGGGATTGGACGTGATCGAGACGTACGTGTTTTGGAACTATCACGAACCTGTTAGAGGACAGGTATAAGGCTCGTAACATTCTGTGTTTAGAACTCGTATGACGTATCTGCCTCATTAGCGCTAGTTTGGTATTACTTATGTTTCGGTTCTTCTGCGCTTTAATCATATATTCGTAAGTAGAAGAAATACCGAATGGTACCTCTTGATAGATTGTCTCAAACAATTGGGACACGCACTAATTGAATCATTTCCTCATAAATAAGAAGGTTAAGTAAACACTTACTCGAAATCTCACTTATCAGTTCTATTCATGGAAGTCACTATTTTATCCGAAGATTTTGTCGTGACATATATGATCCATGCTCATCATAATAGGAGAATCGTTTCTCCTTTTGCCTCATATTTTTTTCTATTTATTGGGTATTAATATTAATATAAATACATTAATTTTTTTTTTTCCTTGGGAGATTGCAGTACTACTTTGAAGGCAGGTTTGATCTGGTGAAATTTGTAAAGACAGTTCACGAAGCTGGCCTTTTCGTACATCTCAGGATCGGTCCTTATGTTTGTGCTGAATGGAACTACGGGTTAGCCACTAGCGTTCTTTTTTTCGCTTTGTCTCTAAAGTGACGAAATGTTTTCATCTTAACTTTCTGCAGTATTCGTATGTTTCAATTTGTTTTCTTCATGTTGTACATAACTTAAACCACTCCATGAAATTGTTGTTATCGTTAGATAAGATCTTAGCCGCCTGATATGTTTGGTAGCTGGTATGGCTTTCCAGCTTTTTTACTTAATAGCTGAACAATGTTTGACTGCTCAACTTTTAAGTTGAACTTATTTATTGTTTTAACCTACATAAACTGGAAGTTTAAAGATGGATTCATCCAGTTTTCTTTTTAGTCAGAAATAACCTAGATTATTTCTGACTGCAACCAAAACCGTTACTGTTTCTTACTTTATCCTTTCGGATTAGGGGATTCCCGTTTTGGCTGCACGAAATTCCCAATATCCAATTCCGTACAACAAATCGCCAATTCCAGGTACAAAATTTATCATCGCAATGTACGTAGATACTTGCTTGTTGTCCTTTTTCCCCTTTCCTTTTTAAAAATGACGAGTTAAGATAAATTGTGCCCTGTTAATGAGCGATCATCGTAAATGCAGGGAGAAATGGAGAGATTTCTCACGAAGATTGTGGACTTAATGAAGGAAGAGAACCTATTTGCTCCGCAAGGAGGGCCGATTATTCTTGCACAGGTAGATTTCTTCACTTATAACTCCTGAAATTCGTATAGAGTTTTGTTCACTTAACGGTTTTTGCTATTTTTGTAAAGGTTGAGAACGAATATGGAAGTGTCGAATGGGCATACGGAGTTGGAGGACAATTATATATCAAATGGGCTGCGGATACAGCCGTCAATCTCAACACTAGAGTTCCTTGGGTTATGTGCGTGCAAAATAACGCGCCTGATCCGATAGTAAGTGCTTAAGCCAAAACATAATTAAAAACGTCTATTTTTTTTGGCGCTTACATTATTCGTCGCTCTTGGTATGCCTCGGAAGTTATAGTCGCAATATGCTGTTTTTTTCTTATGCATAATCGTTTGTTGGTGGTGTAGATAAACACATGCAACGGGTTTTACTGTGACGGATTTACACCTAATTCCCCGTCCAAGCCCGCAATGTGGACAGAAAACTACAGCGGATGGTAAAATTCTAATCTAATTGAAGATGTTTGTCGGAAAATTATTATTATTATTATTATTTTAATGTATAATGTGTATACGATTATTCACATTTTATCGGTCATGCAGGTTCCTTTCCTACGGGAACGCAGTTCCTTACCGACCGGTTGAGGACCTGGCTTTTGCTGTTGCACGATTTTTCGAAAGAGGCGGCACTTTCCAAAACTATTATATGGTAGGACTCATTTTAGTTTCTTCTAAACAATTCCGGTCCTGTTACTATAAAACAACTATAATGATTATGACCTAATCTTGTATTGTATGGTAGTATTTTGGAGGCACAAATTTCGGACGAACAGCTGGAGGACCGTTGATCGCAACAAGCTACGACTACGATGCCCCATTAGACGAATATGGTAAATTTAATGCTCAAGTTTGTTCAATCGCTTCAATCGGTCATGAATTTGTTCATTTATTCGTAAATGACACTTACGCTATCAATTGCAACTTTTGCAGGTTACTTCAGGCAGCCAAAGTGGGGCCATCTCCGCGACTTGCACTTGGCAATAAAACATTGCGAAGAATATTTAGTCAGTGCGGAACCTACGAACCAATCCCTCGGTAAAAACTTAGAGGTATTCCCATACTTAGAAAAAGAGTGTTTAATTAGTCTTTTGGTGAATATATTTAGCTCGTTCGATTGTGAATAATCAACATGCTAGAGCTTGTTTTGTCGAAAATTCTGTTGCTAGAAATCGTTAGTTAAAATTTTCAAAATTAAAATTGTCAATATTTTCGTGTTCGCTCTCATGGCTATCTTGATGGACTCATATTGATTACCAGGCGCACGTATACTACAAGACTTCGAACGACTGTGCAGCCTTTCTAGCTAATTTCGACAGTACTTCGGATGCAAACGTCACGTTTAACGGGAATACATATTTTCTTCCTGCCTGGTCCGTCAGCATTCTTCCGGATTGTAAGAACGTCATTTTCAACACGGCTAAGGTACAGAGTCTACCGTCCTTTTTATCACGATTTTCTCTCTTCAGCCTAGATGCTTATTTATTGACACGAAGAAATAAATTCCATAATATTTCGTTTAGAACATTGAAGATTTAGAAGGCTTGTTTGGTTGCAACTTATAAAATTTATCAGGTTATTTGCTTTAAAGCTGAGTAGTGTTTGGCTGCTCAGTTTTTAAGCTGAACTTATTTTGTTATTTTAGCCTAAATAAGTTGGAAGTTTTAAACTGAATGCATCCAACTTTTTATTAGTCAAAAGTAAATTGACTTATTTACTTAAAAACTACAACAAAACAAACCCAAAGATTCGATATTTGCTACCTTTATGTTTAATTATATTGAAGTGCAATGTGGTACGGGTCAAAATCTAGAGTTAAATAAACATTTGCACAAGTATAAATTGGTCTTATGTCTCCATATTGTATGACTAAGAAAAGATTTTATCGTTCATTTTAATGTTTATTCAGATTGTTTCACATAGAAACGTCGGTGATGCCTCACGTTCGCTCCGTTTTAGTGAAGTTTCGGTGCCATCATCAGCGTGGAGTTGGTATAAAGAAAAAGTTGGGATCTCGGGTAACAGCTCGTTCACTGCATTGGGGCTTTTGGAGCATATAAATACAACCAAGGACGTTAGCGATTTCCTCTGGTATACGACTAGGTAAATTTCTAATTCTTTGGAGACAATTAAATATAACTGCGATATTAGCTTTTCATTAGTGTTACAATTTGTAAGTAGTCACTTTTAACTACATGAAATTGATTTGTTGTATATTTTCATAATTTTTTTTGGTGGCATTGCTTAATCTTTTTCTTTTTTCACCTTTTTAGTAAAAATATTAATTTTTTCAATTTTTTTTCAGCATTAATGTGGATGAGAAAACTAAGAAGGGTCAGGAAGAAGATCTGCATTTGCTAGTAGAGAGTTTGGGGCACGCGGCTCTCGTATTTGTTAACAAAAATCTTGTCGGTAAGCTACTATACCTACGGTTCAAATGCACCAGAGTTCTCATCCGTTTCTTCGGTTCTTCCCTATATTTATCGGCAATAAATATTAAACTGGTAAATTTCGAAAAATAAATAAATATATAAA
>MKEJ01051404.1:0-13449 GCA_001753735.1 Embelia ribes | reverse complement strand
AAGATTTTATAATTTTTGTGGGAAAAAAATATTTTTTTAATAAAGAAATAGTGAATAGTAATATTTCTTACAGAGAAATCTACAGTAACATTTTTGTAAAATTTTATAGAAGTACAAAAAAACCCCCCCCTGAAATATTACATTTCTCACCGGAATTTCTCATTTGAGAAATTAAATTATAAAAATTACACATAGAGAAAGAGTAATGTGAATTCTCGAAGTGCACCAAAATTAATCAAATTAGAATAATAATAATAAGTGTAATTAATTACAGGTAATAGATATGCGGTTATACATATATCTCTCTCCCCCTCTCTTCCGTTTCTCTGTCGACAGAGAGAGAGAGAGGTGTCCCCGTCGCGTTCTGTTCGCGGCGGTGCCCTCTCTCTCTCTCTCTCTCTCTGTGCCTCCCTCCGCGCCGACTCCTTCACCGACAAGACCGCCATTTTCAGAAAGCTCAAAGCCAAGTCCGAGAACAAGGCACGCTAATTTTTTATTTTATTTTTTCAAAATTCCTCCTTTGATGCCCTACTTTACCTTTTTGTGGCTCAAATTTGATTGTATGTTCTTAGATCTGATTAGATCTGCAATGTTTTTACACGATCTTAATTTTCTGATTATTTTTTTTTTTATGAAAAAAATTAGATGTGTTTTGATTGTAATGCCAAGAATCCGACGTGGGCGTCTGTTCCTTACGTTATTTTCCTCTGCATCGATTGCTCGGCTGTTCACCGGAGCCTCGGTGTTCACATCAGCTTCGTTAGGTGATTCTCAAATTTGAATTTTATTGTGATTTTATAATTCCTAGATTTTGCTGATTTTGAAATCGGTAATGGTTACCGACATCAAATATGTACAGAAACTGTATAAACACCTATGTGGTTATGGGTTTGTTTGGTTACAGTTTTTAAGCAAATAAATTTTGCTACGCACCTTTTAAGCTGAGATTATTTGTTCTTTTAACCTGAATAAGCTAGAAACTTTGAAAGCTTTTATTTTTGTTGAGAAAAGCTAGCTCATTTGCTTAAAGATGCAACCAAACAAACTCTGTATTATGTGCATTGGTCTTTTCCTCGGAAATTTGATCAATGTACTGATCTAACCACTTAGGTTCTTGTAGAGTTTTGGGACATAATTTTCGGCATGTAAATCATTTTCCTTTTGAATATCAATCCATTTTTTTTGCGTTATGATCTTATTATTTGTTGCAATTATCTCTCGGTGTGTGCATGGGCTTTGTCAGGTGATTTTGATTTGCCTTTCGGTTTTGGGTTTCCTATATATTGCCCATTTTGCGGGTTTTGAATGTCAGTCTATGTGTGAAAATTACAACTTTTGTTATTGTTTACATCGTGGTCTTGTTACTTGTTACGGTTTTTAGTTTATAGACACAAGCTTTTATTGAATTTGATTTGCATTTTAGTTTAGTGTTGAATTTGATTTGCATTTTGATTTAGTATATACTATAATTTGCCCATTTTTGTGGATTTTGAACTACTGTGCTCATGTTACATGTTGCAATTATCTTGTATGTACAGATTCGTGTTTTATGTGATTCCATTGATTTGCTTGTTTGTGAGAAAATTGGAACACCTTATTGTCTTCTATTGGTTTATTTTCTTTATCAGTGTGGAAAATTTTACTTGGTATCTTGTAACTTGGGGCTATTGCCTATAATCAGTTAACATAGTTTACCAGGAAAGATTGTTTTAGCAACTTAGGCTCTACTTGGCTATGTTATTTGAAGATCCCTAATTCCTAATTCCTAATTCCAAGGAAATATAATACTCTGTTCTGTTATTTAAAGCAAGAGAACTAATTTGAATAGAAAAAGCAAAAGGGATAGACAATGTGGACACTGGGCAGAACTGAGCAATACACTGATGGCCAGATTGATGCTCCTATAACAGCATTGCTGCCATCTCAGGCAAACCTTCTTCTATGATGATCATCCGGGATTTACCATCACCTGCTCTAATCTTGATCAGAGCTGTATGAGTTGTAGAAGAGAGGTATGTATTTGAATGAAACCGAGAGACAAAAAGTTGGAAGCTTTGGCTCATTACTCTGGCCCCTAAGGGTAAAGGTGTTATTTTAAGTGTATAAAGCTCACCGTTCCAAATATATTTGTGAATAATGGTATCAATAATATTGGAAGATTGATTATGTACACCATTGATGTAAAGAGACAAGTTAGGAAAAGAAAAAAGGGTTCCAGAGCAAACGCAAGTTTTGAATTTTCCTTTCTTATGTCATAAATAAATAGTCTGATTGCTCTTGGCTCTTGATTTGAGATTTGATGAAGAAAGCATTAGATGGTTCATAGTTTTATAATTTTAAATGTTGTGTGTTCTTCTTATTGGTGTTATGAGAGACAACAATGCATGAGATATAGTATGGGATCTTTTTTGTGTAAGTATTTCACATGTTCTTTTCTTACACATTTGTTAAACATACATTATTTAGACGTATATGTATAGAAGCTTTTTGGTGAGGCATTGAGGAAGCAAAATAGATTACTACAGTGTGCTGTTTCCATTGCAAAAAAGGGGCCAAATCTGGATGGGATTTTTTGCAAGATTGTGCCAATTTATTGATTTTTTTCTTGTTAGGGAGGTGCAAGTTTTTCTCAAGTTAAAGCTAAAAGTTGGACTAAGTGGAATTACTCTTGTTTGTTTATCCGTGTTGGATAGAGATTATGGCAGTTGTGAATGAAAAGCGCGCTAAGAAAAGAAAGAGTGCTGTGCTGTCACAGCATACAGTTTATTTTGATATAGTTGGTTTGCAGAAATTGTGCTTTCTGGACGAGCATAATATGTGTATGCTGAAATTTTAAGCCAATAAAGGGTCCCAGTCATGAGTCCTGGATTGGTTCTACTAGAATTCAAGTCCTGTGCATTTTAATGGTATCAGAAGAAAAAGGATTAATGTGATTTATTTCTGCCACCTGGTGTACTTTCCAAATGGCAAAAAAGGATTAGGGTGATTGATTTCTGCCACCTGGTTTACTTTCCGAATGCTTTACAGTAAGATGGGAATAGACATGTAATATCTGACATAAAGCTTCAAATCTGATGAATTACACAGCTTCCTCTCTCATATTTGCTTGATATGAACTGAAGTTCTAGAATGATTATGACGCTTCTCTGGGGATACTATTTCATTTCCGCATGCTTTCCTCTAGGGGTATTATTCATGTGCACATGCTGTAAAGCGTGGTTAGTTAACCATTTTGGATTCATCGTAACTTAGGGATCCAACTTTCCTTTCACAGTGTTGGGTTTGCTTGAAATTCGTTTTACAATCTACCTTAGCTAAATCAAGTTGATTTTTTGAACAGGATGAGCATAATTAAATTTCTCTACGGGCACTCTTTATATTACTTCAGCTGATACAAGTTTATTGTTGAACTTGATTATATTGTCTGAAACACTGCTAAAGCTTTTTGTCTGTCTGTCCTGTGCATTGAGAGCTTAATAATTCCAGATTGTGCTTTTTCTTTGTATGTTTTCATTGCTTACTGTTAAATTTTTACATTTTTCTGTTTGTGTATTCTTGCTGATATTTGAGGTATGAACATTGCTTTGTGTTAAGTTTTTTTTCTCTCTGTTTCCTTTGTATGTTTTCATTGCTTTATATTAACTGTCTACATGTACGAATGTCAATTTTTGCCATTGCATTTTTCTGCTCTTTGGGTTATTTTTTTTATTACTGTTCCTCATTTATCATAAAATTTGGATATTTCTGAAGGTCTACCAATTTAGACTCGTGGTCTCCGGAGCAGTTGAAGATGATGATCTTCGGAGGTAACAACCGTGCTCATGTTTTCTTCAAGCAGCATGGATGGACCGATGGAGGAAAAATTGAGGCCAAGTATACATCCAGAGCTGCTGAATTATACAAGCAATTGCTTGCAAAAGAAGTGGCTAAGAGTTTTGCAGAAGAGGCAGGTTTACCGTCTTCACCAAGTGCTGCTCACGCTTCACAGGCCTCTAATGGACTGTTGGATCTCGGGTTTAGTGACTTTCCGAAAGAAGTTCCCTTGAAGAAGCAAGAACCTGCCGATGTCTCTGCTTCGCCTAAAGCTTCGCTTACAGTTGTTACCACTTCTGTGAGGAAGCCTCTGGGTGCAAAGAGGACAGGAAAGACGGGAGGCCTTGGTGCTCGAAAGCTTACTACCAAGGTGCTTCATCTTTTTTTTATAAGTTCATTGCTTGAAACTTGCTTACCAGATCTTACTACTAAAAGACACTTTTCGCATAAGAAGGGATGTAGCATCGTATTAAGTGATAAGAGTCATGTCAAAATAATCAGAAGAGTATACTTATTTGCCGATGTAACCACAAAAATAAAATAAACAATTAAAACAACCAAAGTACAATAGATTTACATGGTACTCGGTACTTGTTAGTTTGTTAGCCAAACCACATTTTAGCTTTAAACAATAGATAAGCAAAATAGTTGCATATGAAGGCAAGACCAAACATCAATTTTAAATTCTTTTCATATTTTCCTCTGAACAGTTAGATTAATCTCAAGTTGTTCTTCTGACCAACGGCTTTAATTCAATGCAGGCAAGTGAAAGTTTATACGATCAGAAGCCTGAGGAGCCACCTGTTCAAGTTTCCACCTCTAATAATAGCACACCTACTTCTACTATATCTTCTACATCCCGGTTTGAGTATGTGGATAGTGTCCAAGAACCACCAATGTCTGGAGGGACACATGTGATTAGCCATGTGGCCCCTCCAAAGGCATCAAGCTTCTTTTCCGACTTTGGGATGGACAGTGGCTACCCTAAGAAAAACTCCAACTCTTCAAAAGTTTCAGTAAGTTGTGGAAGTTGATATGCTGTTTTCGTGGTAGCTATTTCTTTGTTTAGAACTGGAAGATGCATTTTGCTTTTCTAGAAGCTTTCATTCCAAGTCAGCCTGGGTTTTGGTTTTCTATTTTTATTCTTATTCCTTTTCTTTTTGTAAATATTCAGTGCATAGGGCTTATAAGCGCGTTTTTTGTACTTGCAACCTTTATAGTAGAGCTTAGCCGAAACAACCTTTCGTCTATGACACACGCACTTAAATAGTTTGTTCTTTTGAATATTTTATATTTGGTGCATTCTTTGGTCATTATCAAGGTACATTATCCCCATCTCTATTTTTTTCCTGTTTAGTATGAAAGACAGAATGCTTGACTCTGTATATTATTTTTATTCTCCTATATTATAATTTCAGGTAGGTTTACATCTTACCTTATTCTTAGTTTAAGATGCTCTGATGTCTTTATTTTCGGCCTTTTTCTGTAGTCCAGTTCTTTCCCCCTTAGTTTGGTTTTCTTTTATTTTTTTTATTTTTTTATTTTATGTGTTTATTTACTATTTGTTTATTGAAATACCAGATTGAGGAAACTGTTGAAGCTCGAACGAAGTTCTCTAATGCAAAATCTATTTCATCTACCCAATATTTTGGGGATCAGAGTAAAGCTGCTTCCGAGGCCCAAGTTTCCCTGCAGAAGTTCACAGTATGTGTTCTTATCATTATCATTACTTGTAAAAGTATAAGTACAAATATGTTTGTTACTGGAGTTGTCCACCATCTGATTTTAATTGGAGTGGCAATATTCTAATATTCAATCGCAACAGTTGCTCTTTTGCGTTAATTTTGCCCGTATATATTGTTGTTTATAGTGTTTGCATATGGTTTACTATGCTTGGTTGAGTTGGTTCTAGGGAACATGCTATGATGCTTGTGCATAGTTCCTTTTACCCTACGTGGTAGTAACATGGGATTTATGAAGAATAACAGATTAATTATGAAGATAATGCTGATACTACCATTTCACCTTCCTAACTTCGGCAACAGCCCTGCGGTGTTTGACCATGGGATAATTATTACCTGTTTTCTCGGGAATGAATTTTGAAGAAAGAAGAAAAGCTGCACAGATAATAAATCAGTTGTGTGTTGTCTGGTCGGTGTTGGTAATATTGACTTCACACTCCCATTTAGTTCGAAAATGAACAGGAGACCAGAGCTTGAAGAGATGACTTCTATGTTTTCTTTGTCATCTTCAGTTTTTCTGTAGTTATATGATTCATATTATGTACAACCTTTTTTTGTGTTCAAATAATATATCTCTTCTCCCTTTTTTTCTTGTTCGTAGGGTTCATCGGCAATTTCTAGTGCTGATCTTTTTGGTGATAGGGATGATTCTACCCTTGATCTCTCTGCAAGTGATCTTATCAACCGGCTATCTTTCCAGGTTCGTTTTTTCAACCTTATTGTTTATATTGTAATAATTGAGTTCAGAAATTTGTGCTGAAAAATTTCCTCTTTACTTTCATTGGGTCGATAGTTGAGTGTTCCTTACCTGTGCTTCAACATACCAGTTTCCAGTCTCAACAATTCAGTAGTTTCGGGATTGAAATTAAGGAATATTTCTGCATGTTCTTTTGCTTATATAGTATAGGTTTCTTGAGGTGAAAATTTTCCAGATTACGAATAGGTGTATATATCAAGGCTACACTTAAGAAACAATTAGTACCTAATAACTAACAAAATTTGTTTTGGAAACAGATACTCTTAATTGACTTCTGGAAGTAATTCTGGGTTCTTTGGAATTTGGAAATGGTTTTCGGAACCATGAGAAAGCAAGACCTTAATATCTCAATTTGGTTTTATTTCATTCATGCAGGCTCAACAGGACATATCTTCTCTTAAAAACATAGCTGGAGAGACTGGGAAGAAACTTAGTTCGTTGGCTTCGACTCTTATAACAGATTTTCAGGACAGAATCCTGTGATGAACCCGTGTTTCAAAAATCATAATTGTCATTACCCAAAACTCTTATAACAGACTGGGAAGAGCTTGATACGGTAAGAGCGGTGTTATAATTACTAGCTGTAAAAGTGTTCCCCAAAATTCTTTGAAAAGACATACAATAAAATGAAATTTCTGTAGACTTATTTTAAATTGGGTGTTTTATGTTCTGTAGAAAAGACAACTTAATTGGAAGTTGGAAAGGGAAAACAGTTTTTCTTTTGTCAGAAGAGGAATTGTTGTAAGATATGGATTTGTATCTTCTGTTTTCATTTATTGAATTATAATTTTGGTGAGCTTCTTCCGGTTGAACTTCAGGCGTTGTACACTAATCTAATTTTTCTTCTTCTTTTTGTGAAAAAAGTGTATTTGTAATTAGTTCATTATAAGAATTTGCCAAATAAGACGAAATACTTTGAGGCGATTGACTAGTGGATAACGCATTAGCTTATGATTTTTTCAAAATAAGAAGAAAAATATAGGAACTAAATTTATAATCATGTACTTATCATATGTTCTTTTGCGTGTAAGGAATTCAGACATAATTAAACAGCTAGAATGAATTGCAAAAAGTGAGTGGTTGTGATGGTCGATTACAAAATGTTAAAAGTATGTGATAGTGAATTGAAAATCATATGCCTTTCAAATAAAAATAAAAATCACATGGTACTAGATTGACGTTTTTTTTTTGTATTTTTTCCTAACAAAATTATGATTGTATTGTGAAGGCTCAGACGTTCGATGAGTCTACAAGGCATGTAATAATAATGCCACTGGCCAAATTGCCTATGCATAAACTAATAATATGGGTTTTTTCATTATATGAGAAAATACTTCGTATTTATCATTTATTTTTTTGGAATAAAAATGGATAAAAGAAATTAAGAGCTTCCCAGATTTATTTTTTATTTATTCTTTGTTTTTGGCAAAAAATAGTTGCTTAGTTTGCTACAAAGCATATGCCCTCAATCTCATACAATTTTCCTTGTCATAGTCTTCAATTTGATACCATGTTATAGTACTTTATCTGCCTCCCATACACTATATCTTAAGACAGTTTACACCTAGCATCTTTAATCAAAACATATTCAAATTTAGCCATTTTTGTAAATTCCAAACTCTCAATATTTGCATCATTGTACTTTGTTTGCTTAACATTGTTTTCATAAAACCATACAAAGTTAATATCTCGGTTATGTCAATGACCTATTTTGTTCTTTTGCACACTAAAAAATCAGCTCTTGTATTTGACTGTTAAATCATCTTAAATGCTTAATCAAAAGCCCCTTCTTTATCTCATCTCTCTTCATTATCTACTTAACCAAGAGGGGAAAAAAAGTTGGAAAACTCTATTTTATCCAACAAAGGGGAAAAGGAAATGATGGTCGCGAATACGAATATTATTTTCCACGAAAAAGACGAAGCAGAGAGTTCGACAGTGGTTAAGGCACCAAGCCCATTTGATTCTCCCAAACACGTTGTTATTGTAATGGATGGACTCAAGGCGTTCTCCATGGAGCCTCTTGAATGGGTCCTCAAGAACGTGGATATCGAATCTTTTTACGTTGTCACCCTCCTTGGTGTCAAGCCTTGGCTTAACATTCCACGTACGTATGTATATATTTTCTTTATCAGAGAAGGTATAAATGGTATGTCGCGCCTCGAATCTCAAAAAATTCAGATATGCAAATTATATGTATTCATTTTCGAAAATAAAAAAGAAGAAAATTTGTATTAAACAAAAAATAAAATAGAAACACATTTTATAATGCTATCTCATCTGCGCCACTAATCGCCACTGCAGGGCAATATTACTCATAGTTTACAATATTTCACATCAGTACGATAAAGTAAGCTATTCTAAAAAGAAAATAACGAAAATCAGTGCAACTCTTGAACCGGTCGAACCGGTCTAAGAGCCGGTTTCCGATCGAACCGATCGGACCGGCCGGTTTGGTCCGGTCCGATTTTAACTTTCTTGGTAACTACACTATCAGAGTACGCACTACTACAAAGTTATACATAATTTGCATTAACACAACAACATATTAAGGCACTAAATCAAAATACTTTGTTCATCTTCTCCTTGCCTGTTATAATCAACCAAAAATGTCTACAATATGGCATCGCATCATCTAGTGATGATCGACACCTACTTCCGGGTCTATATAACAAGATATAAGAAATGAATATAGAAAATGTAATGGTTAGACGATCTGCAAAAATATAAACGAGAGGTTAATTAATATGTAAAGTATGTATGAGCATGAAAATGCATAAATACGTACGAGTGTAAATCATGTAAAAAAATACATAAACTATTCATGTATGCAATGCATGTTTCTTCTATATGTAGTTGTACTAACACTTCGTAACTACCATTTCAACACTGTTTCGGATATGTATCTATTACTTTGTGAATTTTTTGCGCTACACTCGCCTACTAGGTTCCTACGTTCACACTGCAACAGAAACAATGCCTTCATTTGTCCTTCGTATACACTGTGTCGAATAAATGGTAAATTCCTGCTGCAGATTTTTTGACTTTCACAGTAAGGCTGTAGGCCTCATTGCTTCATTTGATAAGAAAAAGTGATGCAATATCCTATACAATGTCACGCTACTTTATAAATGTAAATGCCATACTCGACTACTCATGTAATTTACATTACTTCCCATAATAAACATGATATTGAAATACATGACATTAATAACATGTAAATGATAAACTACAAAAATAACATGAGAATTTAACTATACAAGTCAATTAGTCATGTTAAATCTACTTCTAGCATTTACTCCAATATCAATCCTTAAGAATGTATCAATTCACGTTCTGCTATGATATCCTACAAAGTCTAACCGTTCAAATTAGCATTCATAATATAACTACAAAAGCACATTCACTTAAGGGAATGTATCAATTCCCCCCTCAAGTATGATATCACACATGATCACATACAACAAATACTCAAGTTTAAGTTAGAGCGTGTTGTCTACCGTACCTACAAACGTACTAGAAGTCGCCTCAATACTTCCTACTCGAAAGCTCTAAATCCTCTGTTTCTTCGCCCCTTGATTTGATCTAGTAAACGAAATCAAATCTTTAAATTCCGAAACATAAAATTGTTCCATTCTTAATGAGGAACAAGAATATCCAATAAAATTTCACGTACAAAAGGTGCACGGAAATCTAAACAAATCAAATGGAAGGGACGAAAGAAAAACTTACATAGAAACGATCTCCTCATTATAAGGGTGAAAAAAAATTAACTTTTTAAACGAAATCGAGTTTTGTAGCTAGATGATTTTGAAGCCTAAAAGTTGAAGAAAAGCTTCCCCCATCCCTTCTCTCGCTAGCTATTTTGGAAATGTAATAAGGTAAATGAATAAGACAAGTGTTTGATCCACGCAACTTAAGTCAATCATCAACACTTGGATCGATTGATCTGACAAGTTGGATCGATCAAAAAGCACCTGGATCGATTGGAGCCATTGGAAATTTAAGTCCAAATACCTCCGGCCAACAAGTTCAAACAACACTCGGAATCACTTATAGACACTAATGGAATTGTCAAACAACTTTCGGAATGACACTTGAGTACCTGAACTAGATCTACGCGACTATATGCGACTACCAACAAACTCCGCCCAAACACTTTGTTTCGACGCTAACCAACTCTATATTCGCTTCATGAGACTACGCACTATGCATATTTATATTCTTCTATCAGGGTGCTATCCCCCCTTGACCCCCACGACCTGACCGAGTAGGTCGAACCCCGTACAAGTTTGTCAAAGTAGCAAACACTACTTAGTCATACTCGTTACTTTCACGTCATATAATACATAATAATAATATTATATCATGCTATATAATATTATTAAAATACATAAAAAAAAATTAATTTTCGGAACGTTACATGGTATTTACGATAGCTCATAATGTTGGTAATTTTGGTATTTTAGTCTCTGCCAAGACGAGGACGGATATTTGGACCAATGATCTCGAAGAATTGTCTATGGTAAAAGAGAAGAGCGACGCCAAGTATCAAAAATTTCACACACTAAAAGGGATTTGCAACCAATATGGGGTACTATATGCTACCTTTCTCTACTTAGCCTACTTCTAGTTTACCTTTGCACATAACATAGCTAAATTTCAATAATTTTATGTAGGCGAAATTGCAAGTGAGATCCGAAATGGGATACCCTACACAACAACTTGCCGCCGAGCAAATTGTAGGCCTTCATGCTACTCTTGTTGTGTTCGACAGGTAAATACGTACTCTACTCTTTGCAAAGACAAAAAAATTACTTTGTTTCGATGGGTAAATAATATTTGGGCTCCTTCGTCTAATTTCTCAAAAATAAGATCACACACACTCACACGTATAACACACTTACAATTCTCATTTGTTAAAGTAGAAATTTTTTATCGCTACTTAAAACGAAAGAAGCAGTCTCTTTCTAATAATAAGTTTTGCACCCAAAAAAAAAAAAAAAAAACAGAGATAAAAAAAAGGAAAAAAGGAAGAAAACGTATGAACATGATTTCTATTTTCATGTGTTTATGAATGTTATATAGTTTTGAAAATGTGTGACAAAACAGGCACCACCAAAAGTACAAAGAATACTATGCAGAGAGAATACCCTGCAACATGGTAATGATAAATGATGAAGGAGAGGCTGATATGATTAAGGGCACTTCCCTCGGTGTCGACGATTATTCTTATGCCGAAACTACTCCGTCACAATCCCCCGCCACGTCCGCACCTAGTCGGGTGTCTGTAATTTTAAAGCATCTCAAGTGGATTTTTAAGCAATAGCCCTTGATTTCATACTAATCAATGTAATGAACATATCTCAAATGCTTTGTTTTAATACGAGATATCTTGAACATTTTCTGTATAACACTATGTATAACATGATCATGAATAAAATAATTCAGAAATAAATTTTGACTTCGCTTTGTTAAATACATTTAGACATCTAAGGGTGAAATTGTCGGATAAATAAAAAGGGGCTAAACTCTATTAGTCGCACTTTGATGACCTAACCAACGATATCGTGCTTTAACTTTATTTCTGTAATTTAATCTGCCTAATGTTTTGTTTTTCATAATTTTGAGCTTGCGCTCTAACAGAAGTTAACATCGTTACATGCCTTGTTAAAATGATAATTTTTTTGAATCAATCTAATTATAAAATTCTAGGAATGTAACTTTGTTTTCATAAATTATATTTTCTTAAAAATCATAATTATCAACTATATTTATTTTAAAGTGTATATCTGCTAAACATAAATGCTAATAGTAATATATACAAAATATGTAATTGCAATGATATTAACATTTATCCTACCATCTTGGGTGTTGGCTGAAAATGTTTGCTATAAACTATTTTTAAAAAAAATTGCAATTAAATTCTACTGTTATAGACAATAACATATGTATTTACAGTTACGGACCTATTAATTTGCTAGAGGGAGTTACAATCACTTTATAATTTTTTAATATCAAAATTTGAAGTGTAAAATTTTTTATTTAGAATTTTAGTATTGAATTTACACTGTAAATTTTTTATTATGTAAATTCAGTCATTCCCATAAATTTTATAATTATATGTATTAGGTCCGTCACTATGTATTCAGGTTGAAATTGTAAGATTGTTTTTGAGAAGTTATGGAGGAGATAAGTGGTGGTTCTAATGTAAATAACTTGAGTAAATATTGACTATCAAATATATATATATATATATATATATATATATACTCGAATAAATAATTTTTGTTACTTTTATACTCATATAATTTGCAACTAATATTAGCAATGACATTGATCAAACTATTTTATTACAAATCAATTTTTTCAATCTTTTATTTTTTATTCAGAAAATCCATTTACATTTTGTAGAATTAAAATAAAATTCATTATTTGACGTCATTATTTTTACGCCAAATAAACTACATATAAATAATGGTCTTAGGTTCCTTTTGATTAATTTTTTTTTAAAAAAAGATAGCTTCAGTTAGGTAGAGCATATTGAAAAGGATTATGAAGTTGGATGACATAAATTACGTGAAAAAATGTGGACTACGAAATTGATTATTTGGTAAAAATTGAAGATTTATTATACAGGTTCCTTAAATAAACTTTATTTATTTCATCAAATTGTCACATTTCAATGACAATAATGGGCTCCTGAAGACGCAGATTAAGCCAATTAGGATTATTTTTTTTCAAGACAAATGCTAAATAATTGCTTTAACGTTGCGTATGATTGACATTAGTATTTGCGTTTTCAAAAGGGGTTCCACTTACAAATAAATGGAGTATATCTACGTGGAATTTATTAATTTATTCTCTTGTTAGATGGGCCAATACAAAAGAAGGTCATGATAATTTTGTTCAAAAAAAAATTATTCTTTTGACAATCTATGTGTTTTTTTTTTTTGTTTGTTTTTTTTAAAGTTATGGAGTTCGCTTGATTATATTCATATCGACATGTTTACTTTAAAAACCTTAAATTTAAAGTTTATTTTTTTATTTTTTTTTTAATTTGAATAAAAATATTTTGCTATCGTGTTTAAATGTTTCAACTAAACAATCCAAAGGTAGTAACATACGTGTACTAAT
>MKEJ01051403.1:0-15074 GCA_001753735.1 Embelia ribes | reverse complement strand
TGTTTGTTTTTGTTTTTTTTTTTGTTTAAGTTCATGTTTTCGGCTTTTTTCATAAAAAGCTAATCTTCATTTGGCTAATTAGTTTTTAACCTGTATATTTTTCTGTTGTTATTTTACCAAAGGAATATAGAAGTTTAAGTCCAATACTTCTAGCTTTTCTATTAATTTAAAAAAAAAAATATCAGCTTGTATTGATAATAGACTCTGGTTTTATAGAATTTTTATGCCAATTACCCTATAATTATTACATTCAAAGGTATAGCACAGGCGAGATAATATATGGAACCCCTTTTTGGGGCAAAACAATGTCTACCTTGAAATAATAAAATTTGTTTTTACCTTTTTGATAGCTAAAGATTACTGCATTGCAGGGGCATAGTAAATTGACATTCTTTTGCACTTAAGAATATCTTAGTCGTGTTAACTGCGATCACAATTCAATAAACGAATTCGATCGAAATTTCTTAAAATGGTTGGTCGTTGGTTTGAAAATTGATACTAAAACTTCGTTGACATGATATAGATCCGTCTAGTATTTTGTTCCATTATTATTCCATATCCATTCATCCTTCCCATTATTATTCTTATAAATTCGTTCGCTAGTTCACCCATTTATATGTTGCAAGTCTTATAAATATAATATTTTGTATAGAAATTATTTTCCTGACTTTTCAAGAAACATGGGATAAATACTTCATCGCCTTTAAAATTATATATACGTCATTCAAATCGTGTTTTAAAACTTGATGAAGGAAAAAAGCTTGACACATAATGGATCATTACAAAATGCTATTTTCTATCAATTACTTTTAGTCACTGATATGCAATATTCTTAATTCTACCCACTTATTGTCGACACTAAATGGGCCAATAAATTGGGCCAATAGTATAAATAATAAATTCTAGCCTAAATTTTCATATTCTCAAACTGTCAAAATAAAAAATAAAAGGTCCACCAAATTGGCAAGGAAGTGGGCTTTTGTATACACAACCTCAATTTCATATATGAGGAGAGCACAATAAAATGCATTAGTTATATTTTTTAAAATTTGTTTACAGAAGTGTTTGTTTTAAAAACAAAGGGCTTTCATATTATCTCACGTGTTTACTCGGACCATGTTAGGATCAGTTTCAAGAGCGTTTAATAATGTCTAAAAGAGTGCCACATCGCATCGTTTTCGTCCCAATAGTCATACCATACAATAAATGATAACTTAAAACAAAGGTTTAATTTCCTTAGCCCGACTATCCGACCCTCATCCTCACCAGCTGTCCGACCCATCATAGCCCTGCCAACCCGATCCCAGCCCCGCCATTACATTTTTCGCCCTCTAGTCCGCCATGTGGGACGGGAATTGGTGATGATTAGTGCTAATGTGAGAAAGTACGTGTTTGGTTAAGGAAAAAGAAATGAGTCAATTTTTTGTGAACCACTTGTACACCATTTGTTGCACTGTCGGCGTAAGAATAAAACAATGATCTTTTTATTTTCAGTCATTTTAATAGTAACATTGTAACAATAATAATAAAGGAAGGTGATCAAAATAATGGTCTATTTAACAAAAAATAGACGTATAGGAATCAAAATCTTACTGTTACATACAAAAAGTGCTCTCTGTCCGAAAACCAAACGGTTGGCATTGATACTTGTAACTATCGCATGATAATGTGGCACATCACCGTCCATTCTTCTTTCGATTCTTCCTTAATGACGTATATATACATATCATGTATATAGATGCAATTGACCGGATTTAGGGATGCCAGAAGAGATATTTGGCGATAATGTTTTTGATTTACTGGATTAAAAGTTAATTAATAAAATTAAAACTTGAATTCTGACAAATAATAGGGATTGAAAATATTTTAATATCAACTGTTGGATTTTTAATCAATAATAATTTGGCTTCAATGATTCATTCTCCCCGTCCTCCTATTTGCCAATTGACAAACCACCCAACACAAATGACAAATTCACATATCTTACATGTAAATCAAAGTGGAGCCACCGCTTTGGGTGGAAATTGGGTAATCCATAATTAACTCCATTAACCAAAAGTATGATTATTAAACTTTAAACTAATTATTCTATTAGTAGTGGGAAAGAAAAGTCTCACCTAAATCGGTTATTATTGCACTCGTGATGAAAGTATTTTTTGCCGTGACTATATTTTCACGGGGACTAAAATAGAAATTTCTTATTTTTTAATGGAAATTAATATTTGGGGCTTACAAAATCTTCAATTTTTCCAAAATTAGTGAAAAATAAGGATAAAATGCGTATATTAACTTAGATATAACGCCCAGGTGCAAAATGGTAATAATGAAGTTTTCATAAAATGTCTGCAGAAAACTCGTTAATTCATCTAACTGGAACCTCACGTGATATCAATAATGCGATATGCTTTACATTGTCATTTCGATTTTTTTCCATATATACTCAATAATTTAACCCTATATGGGAGCTTTGTAGGCAAAAAACAATTTTGTAGCCAAAAAATATGCTGTAATTAATCTTTTACCTAATTTTTTTTTGAAACAAAAAACACTAGCAAAAATCATAATATTCTGATTTAAAAGGAAAAAAATTAAAAATTATTTGCTTAATCTAACAGTAGAACCATAATTACTACACCAAAATTTTAAAAAAAAGAATTAAGTAAATTTATTATTTATATATGCGGCTATACATATATTGCTCTCTCTCACGTGTCTCTGTATCGCTCCTGTTTCTTCCCCTCAGCGAGATAGAGAGAGAGATCTCGTCCCCCCCCACCCCCCCAGATCTCTCTCTCTGTGTCTCTCTCCCAACAATGTCTACCGCCGATACCTTCAATGACAAGACCACCATTTTCAGAAAGCTCAAATCGAAGCCCGAGAACAAGGCATGCTATTGATTATTTAGACCCTCATTTTATTATTAAATAAATTTACCCTTTCGTAGTTAAATTATAATCCTATATGCTTAGATCTGATTCAGATCTGCCATTCCCATTACAAGATCTTAACTTTATCTTTCTAATTTTTAATTCAGATGTGTTTTGATTGCAATGCTAAGAATCCGACGTGGGCGTCTGTTCCTTACGTGATTTTTCTCTGCATCGATTGCTCCGCTGCTCACCGGAGCCTCGGTGTTCACATAAGCTTTGTTAGGTGATTTTCGAATATTAATTTCATTTGGGTTTAGTTTTTTCTAGATTTTTCCCATGTTGAAATTCGGTCTCTTTGTTAAAGTTGCAATCTTTGTTAGTGTCAACATTGTGATCTTGTTAATTTATTTATCAGTAATTGTAGAAAAAGGCGCATTAAGGGGCGGAACCCTGTGTAAGACCGTTTATTGAGTCATCAAAAGACAATGTGGACAGAACATTGCGATTTTTTACTAGTTGGAATTATTTCTCGGTGTATATGCATTGATATGTGATTTTGAATTTTGAATTACATTGTGATCTTGTTACTTGTTGCAATTATCTCCCGATGTACGCGTAACTCATAACCTTTGTTAGTTGATTTTGAAATTTGGACATTGTTTGGGGTTAGTGTTCCTTATATTTTGCCTGTTTCGCATATTTTAAAATTCAGTAACGTTGTTAGAATTACAACCTATGTTAATGTTTACATTGTAATTTTGTTATCCGGTGTGTTTGCATAAGATTTTTTAGGAAAGTTAAGTTTGAATTTCATTTTGGTTTAGTGTTTCGTAGATTTTGCCTGTTTTTCGGACTTTGAAAATCAGTCTCTTTGTTAAAGTCATAGCCCTGTTTGTGCTTACACTGTGACCTTGTTACTTGTGGCAACTATCTCTCAGGTGCACGCATAAGCTTTGTTTGGTGAATGTGAAATTTGAATTTCATTTGGGTTTGGTGTTACCTAGATTTTGCCCATTTTGCGGATTTTGAAAATTAGGTCTCTTTGTTAAAGATACAACGTGTGTTAATGTTTACATAGTGATCTTGTTACTGGTTGAGTTATCTCTCGGTGTACACATAAGCACTGTTGAGTGATTTTGATTTGAATTTAGTTTAGTGTTTCCTCGTAATTCTGCCTGCTTTGCAGTCTTTGAAGTTCATTGTGTTTTTATTACTGTTAGTCTCTATATTATAGCCTTGTTACTTGTTGCATTTATCTTGTGTCTATAGGTTAGCTCAATTAGGCAAATATGGAATGCTGCCTGATAGAATGTGCTTATTGTATGATTTGCCTGTTTTTGTGAATTTCGGAATTCACTCTTATATTTCCTTCTTTTTGTTTGCAAGTCTTTCCATTCGATTCTTCGCTTTCAAGTTGTGAGCATTGCCAAACCTATTTATGCAGTGTACTGCTGAAAGATTGTTCCTTTTTGGCTGGATAAGAAATATATCAAAACTAATCAAAGTGCATGGGCAGATGGATAATACAAGGGCTTTACCCCAAGGGTAGTAGTGTTTACATGGTGTCATCCTTACTGTTGCTACCGCCTTGTGTATGCAGATTATTTGTTAGTTCTGAAATTTACCTTTGCACCTTGAATTAACTCGAGGCTATATACATACTAACTTCACCTTATCATGTTCATGACCGATTGGATCTCTGTTGTACCGTCAGGTAACAGAGGAGATCACTGATGTCATTTCAGGATTATATCGAAGAGATGCGTAAAAATGTTTGGTTCATTGTGTAATATATCTTAAGCAAATGATGAAAAGAAGAGTTGTAGAAAGAGAGATATAGATCTGAAATAACCATGCTGAGAGATAAAAAAAAATATAGACTTTGGCTAATTACTCTAGTTCTAAGGCAAAAGGCGCTAGTTTGTTGTGTGCTAAGCACACTGTGGTGTATATTTATGAAAAATGATTTCCATAATAGAAAAAGATAGATCATAGCTGAGTTTGGATGATAAGTTTGGAAGCTATGGTGCTTTAAGGTTTACCAAATTAGCTGTATTTTTGTCAGGGAGGTGCATGATCATTTCAAGTTAAGACTAGTAGTGGTAACCCCATTAATGATTTTTTTCCCCATGTTGGATAATGATTTTGGGATTTTTCATGCTATAACAACATGCAATTTCACTTTGCTTTTGGGCCTTTTTTTCTACAACTTTTAGCTTTTTGAAAGGAGAAAATGCCTATGTTAAAACAAGTTCTAAGCCAATGTCTACTTACGAGAGTCATGATGCCTTATCAATTGGGTTCTGCAAGGTTTCTAGAGTTGTGCAATTTTATGGTCTAGAAAAGCAGATTAGGATGACTGATTTCTGCCTCCTGGTTGAGTTTCCAAAAGCTTTACAGAAATTTTTTTTTTGGAATACACACATGAAAGCTGGCTATTGCTTTAGATTTGATGAACTACACACTGTAACTAAATCTCATAATGACCTGATTCAAAGTGAAGTTGTAGAATGTTTAAATTGGTCTTTGAGGCACACTATTTATTTTCAAATGTTGAAAAATGTATCTAAATTTCTTATTTACATTGTTGATTTCACGAGAAATTGTTTTACAATTACTTTATCTAAAATAAGTTAACCATTGGAATTGATTATTCTATGTCAAAAATATCAGTAAAGCTTTTCGTCCGTCTCTCCAGTTCTATTAGAGCTTAGCGATTTCATATTGACTTTGTGCTTAGTATGTGTACATTGCTTGAAGTTGATTGTTTGAATCTTTATCTTTGGGTATTCATGCGGGTACTTGAGTTATATACCAATGGGTGCAAACTCGTGGACTGTCAGTTCTTGCAATCAGTTCCTTTGGTAGTAGCATTCCTCATTAATCACAAAAATTTTGAATTTTTATAAAGGTCTACCAATTTAGATTCGTGGTCCCCAGAGCAGTTGAAGATGATGATTTTTGGAGGTAACAATCGTGCTCATGTTTTCTTCAAGCAGCATGGATGGACCGATGGAGGAAAAATTGAGGCCAAGTATACATCCAGAGCTGCTGAATTATACAAGCAATTGCTTGCAAAAGAAGTGGCTAAGAGTTTTGCAGAAGAGGCAGGTTTACCGTCTTCACCAAGTGCTGCTCACGCTTCACAGGCCTCTAATGGACTGTTGGATCTCGGGTTTAGTGACTTTCCGAAAGAAGTTCCCTTGAAGAAGCAAGAGACTGTCAATGTCTCCGATTCACCTAAAGTTTCTCATGCTGTTGTCACCACTTCTGTGAGGAAACCTCTTGGTGCAAAGAGGACTGGGAAGACTGGGGGGCTTGGTGCTCGAAAGCTCACCACCAAGGTAACAGTTGCTTCATCTTTCTATAGAAATTCGTTATTTATTGGGAAAATACACTTTTTCTGTAAGATGGGGAAAAATATCAATCTGGTAATTGGTTAGCAGTCATGACTCAAAATTATCAATGGGTGTACTCATTTGCTGCGGTAACAACAAGAAAAGTGGAATTCGTTTCCAGTTACTTATTTTTTTAACTTTTCTGGCCTCAGAAGTCAAAATGTACAAAAATTATACTCGCAAGTCATAAGTTGGCTATCCTAAGAAAATTATAGATGTAGATAAAGGAAAAACAACATAGTACTTGTATGGATCGAAAACAAAACAACACATAATCTTTCTTTTGTCCAATTAGCAATTCTGCAATGTTAATTGATTAATCTTGAGTTCTTTTGTCTTACCAAGCACTTTGATTTGATGTAGCCAACTGAAAGTCTATATGATCAGAAGCCTGAAGAGCCACCTGTTCAAGTTTCCATCTCTAATAATAGCACACCGACTTCTACTGTATCTTCTACATCTCGGTTTGAGTATGTAGATAGTGTCCAAGAGTCACCAATGTCTGGAGGGACACGTGTGATAAGCCATGTAGCCCCTCCAAAAGCATCAAGCTTCTTTTCCGACTTTGGGATGGACAACGGCTACCCAAGGAAAAATGGTTCGAACTCAGCAAAAGTTCAAGTAAGTTGCGGAAGTTATTATGCTGTTTTTATGCAAGTTATTTCTTTGTTGGGATCTGGAAAACATGTTTTACGTTGCTAGAAGCTTGCTTTCTAAGTCAGCATAGGCCTTGGTTTCTTTTTATTTTTTTTCTCCTTCGGTTTTTTTTTGTGTTGAGTGCATAGGGCTCATAAGCGCATTATTTTAATTGACAACCTTTACGAGGGTTAGCCAACTCAACTTTTTTTTAATTGACGCTTATTTAACTAGTTTTTTTTAATATCTACTTGGAGAATTATTTTTTTTTATAACGGTATTCTTTACCCTTTCTGTAATTGTTTTTTCTTATAGTATGAAATAAATTGAATGCTCGACTCTGTCAGTTGTTTTCTCTTAATTAAGAATCCCCTGGTTAATGGCTGTTTATTTCCTCTCTCTAGTTCTTATATCTCTTTACGTTTTCTTTCATTCTGGTTTTACTTTTTTCCTCTTCTTGTTATTCTTAGTTTGAGAAATGCTAATAATGACTAATATTTGCGATAACAGATTCTACTTTTGAAAAAGGAATAGCAAGGAGATTATCCACGTATTTTGGTACTTTTCCCCCTGAGTTGGTTTGTTATTGTTTTCCTTTACGTGATTCATGTGTATTGAACTATCAGATTGAGGAAACTGTTGAAGCACAGACCAAGTTTTCTAATGCAAAATCAATTTCATCTGCCCAATATTTTGGAGATCAGAGTAAAGCTGCTACGGAGGCGCAAGTTTCCCTGCAGAAGTTCACAGTACGTGTTGTTATCAACTTAATATTTCTTGTAAAAGTAAAAGAATATGTTTGTTCCTGGAGTTGTTCTCCGTCTGATCTTGATTGAGTTAGCAATTTTCTAATACGCAATCGCCTTCTTGTTTATAGAGTTCATCAGCCATCTCTAGTGCTGATCTTTTTGGTGACAGAGATGATTCTACCCTTGATCTCTCTGCAAGTGATCTTATCAACCGGCTATCTTTCCAGGTTCGTTTTTTCAACCTTATTGTTTATATTGTAATAATTGAGTTCAGAAATTTGTGCTGAAAAATTTCCTCTTTACTTTCATTGGGTCGATAGTTGAGTGTTCCTTACCTGTGCTTCAACATACCAGTTTCCAGTCTCAACAATTCAGTAGTTTCGGGATTGAAATTAAGGAATATTTCTGCATGTTCTTTTGCTTATATAGTATAGGTTTCTTGAGGTGAAAATTTTCCAGATTACGAATAGGTGTATATATCAAGGCTACACTTAAGAAACAATTAGTACCTAATAACTAACAAAATTTGTTTTGGAAACAGATACTCTTAATTGACTTCTGGAAGTAATTCTGGGTTCTTTGGAATTTGGAAATGGTTTTCGGAACCATGAGAAAGCAAGACCTTAATATCTCAATTTGGTTTTATTTCATTCATGCAGGCTCAACAGGACATATCTTCTCTTAAAAACATAGCTGGAGAGACTGGGAAGAAACTTAGTTCGTTGGCTTCGACTCTTATAACAGATTTTCAGGACAGAATCCTGTGATGAACCCGTGTTTCAAAAATCATAATTGTCATTACCCAAAACTCTTATAACAGACTGGGAAGAGCTTGATACGGTAAGAGCGGTGTTATAATTACTAGCTGTAAAAGTGTTCCCCAAAATTCTTTGAAAAGACATACAATAAAATGAAATTTCTGTAGACTTATTTTAAATTGGGTGTTTTATGTTCTGTAGAAAAGACAACTTAATTGGAAGTTGGAAAGGGAAAACAGTTTTTCTTTTGTCAGAAGAGGAATTGTTGTAAGATATGGATTTGTATCTTCTGTTTTCATTTATTGAATTATAATTTTGGTGAGCTTCTTCCGGTTGAACTTCAGGCGTTGTACACTAATCTAATTTTTCTTCTTCTTTTTGTGAAAAAAGTGTATTTGTAATTAGTTCATTATAAGAATTTGCCAAATAAGACGAAATACTTTGAGGCGATTGACTAGTGGATAACGCATTAGCTTATGATTTTTTCAAAATAAGAAGAAAAATATAGGAACTAAATTTATAATCATGTACTTATCATATGTTCTTTTGCGTGTAAGGAATTCAGACATAATTAAACAGCTAGAATGAATTGCAAAAAGTGAGTGGTTGTGATGGTCGATTACAAAATGTTAAAAGTATGTGATAGTGAATTGAAAATCATATGCCTTTCAAATAAAAATAAAAATCACATGGTACTAGATTGACGTTTTTTTTTTGTATTTTTTCCTAACAAAATTATGATTGTATTGTGAAGGCTCAGACGTTCGATGAGTCTACAAGGCATGTAATAATAATGCCACTGGCCAAATTGCCTATGCATAAACTAATAATATGGGTTTTTTCATTATATGAGAAAATACTTCGTATTTATCATTTATTTTTTTGGAATAAAAATGGATAAAAGAAATTAAGAGCTTCCCAGATTTATTTTTTATTTATTCTTTGTTTTTGGCAAAAAATAGTTGCTTAGTTTGCTACAAAGCATATGCCCTCAATCTCATACAATTTTCCTTGTCATAGTCTTCAATTTGATACCATGTTATAGTACTTTATCTGCCTCCCATACACTATATCTTAAGACAGTTTACACCTAGCATCTTTAATCAAAACATATTCAAATTTAGCCATTTTTGTAAATTCCAAACTCTCAATATTTGCATCATTGTACTTTGTTTGCTTAACATTGTTTTCATAAAACCATACAAAGTTAATATCTCGGTTATGTCAATGACCTATTTTGTTCTTTTGCACACTAAAAAATCAGCTCTTGTATTTGACTGTTAAATCATCTTAAATGCTTAATCAAAAGCCCCTTCTTTATCTCATCTCTCTTCATTATCTACTTAACCAAGAGGGGAAAAAAAGTTGGAAAACTCTATTTTATCCAACAAAGGGGAAAAGGAAATGATGGTCGCGAATACGAATATTATTTTCCACGAAAAAGACGAAGCAGAGAGTTCGACAGTGGTTAAGGCACCAAGCCCATTTGATTCTCCCAAACACGTTGTTATTGTAATGGATGGACTCAAGGCGTTCTCCATGGAGCCTCTTGAATGGGTCCTCAAGAACGTGGATATCGAATCTTTTTACGTTGTCACCCTCCTTGGTGTCAAGCCTTGGCTTAACATTCCACGTACGTATGTATATATTTTCTTTATCAGAGAAGGTATAAATGGTATGTCGCGCCTCGAATCTCAAAAAATTCAGATATGCAAATTATATGTATTCATTTTCGAAAATAAAAAAGAAGAAAATTTGTATTAAACAAAAAATAAAATAGAAACACATTTTATAATGCTATCTCATCTGCGCCACTAATCGCCACTGCAGGGCAATATTACTCATAGTTTACAATATTTCACATCAGTACGATAAAGTAAGCTATTCTAAAAAGAAAATAACGAAAATCAGTGCAACTCTTGAACCGGTCGAACCGGTCTAAGAGCCGGTTTCCGATCGAACCGATCGGACCGGCCGGTTTGGTCCGGTCCGATTTTAACTTTCTTGGTAACTACACTATCAGAGTACGCACTACTACAAAGTTATACATAATTTGCATTAACACAACAACATATTAAGGCACTAAATCAAAATACTTTGTTCATCTTCTCCTTGCCTGTTATAATCAACCAAAAATGTCTACAATATGGCATCGCATCATCTAGTGATGATCGACACCTACTTCCGGGTCTATATAACAAGATATAAGAAATGAATATAGAAAATGTAATGGTTAGACGATCTGCAAAAATATAAACGAGAGGTTAATTAATATGTAAAGTATGTATGAGCATGAAAATGCATAAATACGTACGAGTGTAAATCATGTAAAAAAATACATAAACTATTCATGTATGCAATGCATGTTTCTTCTATATGTAGTTGTACTAACACTTCGTAACTACCATTTCAACACTGTTTCGGATATGTATCTATTACTTTGTGAATTTTTTGCGCTACACTCGCCTACTAGGTTCCTACGTTCACACTGCAACAGAAACAATGCCTTCATTTGTCCTTCGTATACACTGTGTCGAATAAATGGTAAATTCCTGCTGCAGATTTTTTGACTTTCACAGTAAGGCTGTAGGCCTCATTGCTTCATTTGATAAGAAAAAGTGATGCAATATCCTATACAATGTCACGCTACTTTATAAATGTAAATGCCATACTCGACTACTCATGTAATTTACATTACTTCCCATAATAAACATGATATTGAAATACATGACATTAATAACATGTAAATGATAAACTACAAAAATAACATGAGAATTTAACTATACAAGTCAATTAGTCATGTTAAATCTACTTCTAGCATTTACTCCAATATCAATCCTTAAGAATGTATCAATTCACGTTCTGCTATGATATCCTACAAAGTCTAACCGTTCAAATTAGCATTCATAATATAACTACAAAAGCACATTCACTTAAGGGAATGTATCAATTCCCCCCTCAAGTATGATATCACACATGATCACATACAACAAATACTCAAGTTTAAGTTAGAGCGTGTTGTCTACCGTACCTACAAACGTACTAGAAGTCGCCTCAATACTTCCTACTCGAAAGCTCTAAATCCTCTGTTTCTTCGCCCCTTGATTTGATCTAGTAAACGAAATCAAATCTTTAAATTCCGAAACATAAAATTGTTCCATTCTTAATGAGGAACAAGAATATCCAATAAAATTTCACGTACAAAAGGTGCACGGAAATCTAAACAAATCAAATGGAAGGGACGAAAGAAAAACTTACATAGAAACGATCTCCTCATTATAAGGGTGAAAAAAAATTAACTTTTTAAACGAAATCGAGTTTTGTAGCTAGATGATTTTGAAGCCTAAAAGTTGAAGAAAAGCTTCCCCCATCCCTTCTCTCGCTAGCTATTTTGGAAATGTAATAAGGTAAATGAATAAGACAAGTGTTTGATCCACGCAACTTAAGTCAATCATCAACACTTGGATCGATTGATCTGACAAGTTGGATCGATCAAAAAGCACCTGGATCGATTGGAGCCATTGGAAATTTAAGTCCAAATACCTCCGGCCAACAAGTTCAAACAACACTCGGAATCACTTATAGACACTAATGGAATTGTCAAACAACTTTCGGAATGACACTTGAGTACCTGAACTAGATCTACGCGACTATATGCGACTACCAACAAACTCCGCCCAAACACTTTGTTTCGACGCTAACCAACTCTATATTCGCTTCATGAGACTACGCACTATGCATATTTATATTCTTCTATCAGGGTGCTATCCCCCCTTGACCCCCACGACCTGACCGAGTAGGTCGAACCCCGTACAAGTTTGTCAAAGTAGCAAACACTACTTAGTCATACTCGTTACTTTCACGTCATATAATACATAATAATAATATTATATCATGCTATATAATATTATTAAAATACATAAAAAAAAATTAATTTTCGGAACGTTACATGGTATTTACGATAGCTCATAATGTTGGTAATTTTGGTATTTTAGTCTCTGCCAAGACGAGGACGGATATTTGGACCAATGATCTCGAAGAATTGTCTATGGTAAAAGAGAAGAGCGACGCCAAGTATCAAAAATTTCACACACTAAAAGGGATTTGCAACCAATATGGGGTACTATATGCTACCTTTCTCTACTTAGCCTACTTCTAGTTTACCTTTGCACATAACATAGCTAAATTTCAATAATTTTATGTAGGCGAAATTGCAAGTGAGATCCGAAATGGGATACCCTACACAACAACTTGCCGCCGAGCAAATTGTAGGCCTTCATGCTACTCTTGTTGTGTTCGACAGGTAAATACGTACTCTACTCTTTGCAAAGACAAAAAAATTACTTTGTTTCGATGGGTAAATAATATTTGGGCTCCTTCGTCTAATTTCTCAAAAATAAGATCACACACACTCACACGTATAACACACTTACAATTCTCATTTGTTAAAGTAGAAATTTTTTATCGCTACTTAAAACGAAAGAAGCAGTCTCTTTCTAATAATAAGTTTTGCACCCAAAAAAAAAAAAAAAAAACAGAGATAAAAAAAAGGAAAAAAGGAAGAAAACGTATGAACATGATTTCTATTTTCATGTGTTTATGAATGTTATATAGTTTTGAAAATGTGTGACAAAACAGGCACCACCAAAAGTACAAAGAATACTATGCAGAGAGAATACCCTGCAACATGGTAATGATAAATGATGAAGGAGAGGCTGATATGATTAAGGGCACTTCCCTCGGTGTCGACGATTATTCTTATGCCGAAACTACTCCGTCACAATCCCCCGCCACGTCCGCACCTAGTCGGGTGTCTGTAATTTTAAAGCATCTCAAGTGGATTTTTAAGCAATAGCCCTTGATTTCATACTAATCAATGTAATGAACATATCTCAAATGCTTTGTTTTAATACGAGATATCTTGAACATTTTCTGTATAACACTATGTATAACATGATCATGAATAAAATAATTCAGAAATAAATTTTGACTTCGCTTTGTTAAATACATTTAGACATCTAAGGGTGAAATTGTCGGATAAATAAAAAGGGGCTAAACTCTATTAGTCGCACTTTGATGACCTAACCAACGATATCGTGCTTTAACTTTATTTCTGTAATTTAATCTGCCTAATGTTTTGTTTTTCATAATTTTGAGCTTGCGCTCTAACAGAAGTTAACATCGTTACATGCCTTGTTAAAATGATAATTTTTTTGAATCAATCTAATTATAAAATTCTAGGAATGTAACTTTGTTTTCATAAATTATATTTTCTTAAAAATCATAATTATCAACTATATTTATTTTAAAGTGTATATCTGCTAAACATAAATGCTAATAGTAATATATACAAAATATGTAATTGCAATGATATTAACATTTATCCTACCATCTTGGGTGTTGGCTGAAAATGTTTGCTATAAACTATTTTTAAAAAAAATTGCAATTAAATTCTACTGTTATAGACAATAACATATGTATTTACAGTTACGGACCTATTAATTTGCTAGAGGGAGTTACAATCACTTTATAATTTTTTAATATCAAAATTTGAAGTGTAAAATTTTTTATTTAGAATTTTAGTATTGAATTTACACTGTAAATTTTTTATTATGTAAATTCAGTCATTCCCATAAATTTTATAATTATATGTATTAGGTCCGTCACTATGTATTCAGGTTGAAATTGTAAGATTGTTTTTGAGAAGTTATGGAGGAGATAAGTGGTGGTTCTAATGTAAATAACTTGAGTAAATATTGACTATCAAATATATATATATATATATATATATATATATACTCGAATAAATAATTTTTGTTACTTTTATACTCATATAATTTGCAACTAATATTAGCAATGACATTGATCAAACTATTTTATTACAAATCAATTTTTTCAATCTTTTATTTTTTATTCAGAAAATCCATTTACATTTTGTAGAATTAAAATAAAATTCATTATTTGACGTCATTATTTTTACGCCAAATAAACTACATATAAATAATGGTCTTAGGTTCCTTTTGATTAATTTTTTTTTAAAAAAAGATAGCTTCAGTTAGGTAGAGCATATTGAAAAGGATTATGAAGTTGGATGACATAAATTACGTGAAAAAATGTGGACTACGAAATTGATTATTTGGTAAAAATTGAAGATTTATTATACAGGTTCCTTAAATAAACTTTATTTATTTCATCAAATTGTCACATTTCAATGACAATAATGGGCTCCTGAAGACGCAGATTAAGCCAATTAGGATTATTTTTTTTCAAGACAAATGCTAAATAATTGCTTTAACGTTGCGTATGATTGACATTAGTATTTGCGTTTTCAAAAGGGGTTCCACTTACAAATAAATGGAGTATATCTACGTGGAATTTATTAATTTATTCTCTTGTTAGATGGGCCAATACAAAAGAAGGTCATGATAATTTTGTTCAAAAAAAAATTATTCTTTTGACAATCTATGTGTTTTTTTTTTTTGTTTGTTTTTTTTAAAGTTATGGAGTTCGCTTGATTATATTCATATCGACATGTTTACTTTAAAAACCTTAAATTTAAAGTTTATTTTTTTATTTTTTTTTTAATTTGAATAAAAATATTTTGCTATCGTGTTTAAATGTTTCAACTAAACAATCCAAAGGTAGTAACATACGTGTACTAAT
>MKEJ01051400.1:0-22574 GCA_001753735.1 Embelia ribes | reverse complement strand
TTTTTTTTTTTTTTTTTTTTTTTTTTTTTTTTTTTTTTTTTTTTTGTTTTTTTTTATTTTTGAGTACCGTAATGTAATTAAGTTGCACGTTTTTGTAGTGGGGCTTTCTTTCTATTTGCCTTGTCTTTCCCCAGCCTCCTGTTTGTTTTCTAATGGATATCCACCACATTTCTGTTGTGCATTTTAAAATCAACTATTCAGTTTAGATAAATGCTTTTAACTTTTAGATAGATAGATAGATAGATTAGATAGTGCAGCACGCGTATATTTAATTTCAACGATTAATTTAAATATAAGTGATCAATATCTGATGGGTAGGAATTGTTCATCGCGCTATGCCAGACAACTCTTATTTTCTATTTTTTATGGTTGGTTATTAAATTTGTGAACTTTTGTTGTATAATATCAATGCATACGTGTAATTGAAAAAAAATACTTGTGGGATTCAAATTGATATTGAAACTAATGGAAATATACATATTTACAAGACATCCTACATAAATACTACAATTTGCGATTTTTTTAGTCATTTTCTTGTTTAAAAGAAATTCAAAATAAGAAAGTAGTATATTGTTGAGGAATTATAACATACATTGTACATTATCCTGATTTTTTGGAATGCACTTTCACATGAAATTTCTTCTACAACTTGTTTGTACTGTACAACACTTATCTGCTTTGTATTGTACAACATTTTTGTGCCGTTGCGTACTTTATTAACTACAACTTATGGTGCATTTACTACTACTAATAATTCATTTTCTTTCTTATCCCGTATGTGCATTTTATCATATTCGAAGCTTCAACCATTGGATTATAATCGCTTAGCTATTGTTATAAAATGCAACTAAAGATGTCAAACATTAAATTATTGCATAGTGTTATTTAGATGTTTCAAACTAATGTTGGAGGCTATGCTATAATGGCTATAGTACGTTTAAGTGGTTAAGATTCGGCGATGTAACAGATGTTCTATAACAACTGAGAAAATCGGTGCTAAGATTTTTCATCATTGCTCGAGATGCCCCTTATAACATAGAAGTGGTAGATGCAGATACACTTTTGAAATTCATTGCTAAACCGATTCTTAACAATTAACATTTATATGATAACATATGAGACCATTTGATAATTAACACATTTTCGTAACTTATTACGAAAGCGTTCATTCCTCTAACCGATTGAAAATCTTTAACTCAAATCATACAAGTCGACAAGAACGTTTTGGATATAGGTAATTGCTACTTATAATTTAAGTTGTTTTTTCCATTTCTTTAATTTTATAGTGTAGTCAAATTAACTAACCAAATTTGGATTTTTTTTTTTAAAAAAAGAGCACATTAACCAAGCAAAACAAATTAATATGCTTATGCTATAGGGTGTTGATAATATTCATTATTTCTAAAATTCATATGCACGGTGGTTATTTCAATATAATAATTTTCAAATAAAAATTGCATTTTAAGAAAAGTTAAATTAAATTACTAGTACCTAATAAAATGGTAGTAAAAAAGCTCCATTTTAAGGTATTTGGTCCACTACCGAATATGAGTTGAGATACTTTAAGAGAAGATATTTAATCTATTTGCAGAAAATGAAATTGATAAAACCAAATCACCTCACCTAACGAAGCAAAATTAGAAAATTAAAAATAAAAAAATAGACGTGGTTATCATATTTATAACAAAAAGTTCTCATTATGCGAGCGAAAAATAAGAGAATAATTTATAATCGTAAAATTCTTGATGAAAAAAATGAGAAATAAAGTACAATTAATATTTCATTCAAGTACTCCCTTGCACCAAAAAAAAAAAAAAAAATAATAATAATAATAATAATAAAATATATATCTCATTGAAGTACACAATGTTCAGTTTGTGAGGGCCCACGGCCCACGGGTGACCAATAGTCAACTGGGCTTTATATGGGCTGTAAATGTGACCAATGGGAGGGATTAGAAATTAAGCCCATTTATTACTAAGTAATATATCAAGCCCATTTATATTTTTGAATTTTTTTCCCCTACTATTACAGCTCATCTCCATCTTCTTCACAGACAAAACCCTAGTCTTTTCCCCCTTTTTTTCAATTAAATTAAATAATTTATCTACAAATATAATAGCATAAATTATTTAATTATCATATGATAAATAAATGAATGAATAAAATGGCGATATCCTTTCAAGGATTAACAATAAGGGGCCAAATCAGTCTCACTCGCCTCTCACTTGTTCATTGCGTTAACAAGGTAGCTTCAATTTTCTTCTTTATATTTCTTTTTAAGTTTATAGGGATAAATTTTTTTCTGTTATTTGATTGACAATTATTTATTTTTTTGCACAGTTTACTAATATTTCAAATATTGTCGTTTATGTTTGGTGCAAACTTAAGCTGTTAGGAATATGTATATTATATTATTTATAATTTTGAATAGTTTAATACCCATATGTATCTATAATTGGAAAAAGAATCCGCTTTCCAAATTGATATGGAACTTAATGGATTTTTTTATTTATTTTTTGCTTATCCTGTATACTATAATTTATGTTTTTAGCCGTTTTTCATTTTAACTTCCAAAGAAATAAATAAGAAGATAAGATGTTTAGAATTTTTTATAATAGAAATTATATACTATGCCAATTTTTTGGGATATACATTCTGTAAGCAAAAAATTGTATTAACTTGTCTATATCGAAAAATGTGTTTTTGTTTTGCCATATTTTACTATGTTGATATCATTTGCAGGTTAGATATGGCAGCTCCTCTGGTGCTACAAAGGAGCCCCAAGTTACAAATCCTATTCATGAGAAAAAGAGTGAGAGCCAATTTGTGTGCTTTTTTGTGTTTCAATATTGCATGTTTCCATGCTTGATATTGCTTATTTACACCCTTGAGGCTTAGTTTGTGTCTCCACATTTGATATAATCCAAAAATTTTAGAGGATCAGTTATTCTGCATCACAGTATATTCCTCACTCTTTTCATACTTAAGAACTAGAAAATAGGAAAACGAAATGGAAGGGAATATCATCGTCACAATGACGTAATTTCGACTTTGGTGTTAACATTGGCATTTGGACCCCATAGTAAGGGCTCTAGAGTAGCATAAGGTAAAGGGACTAGGGGCACTCCCACCTGTGCACCTATTAGGTTCCATATCCTAAATTTAGGGACAAAATCCAAGGGAACGCTCCTACCAGTGTATCCAAACACTATCCAATTTCCTAATACATAGGGGGTTTGTGACAGTATCCCCTTGAACTAGGGGAGCACCATTCAACCCCAACTTTAAACTTAAGTTTAGGGTGTCTGGTGTGGGCTGTGGCCATTCTCCATATCTTAGCTTTTGTTTTAGAAGTGTTTGAAGATCGCAATTTAGGTGTTAGGAGGCAATGCCCTAATATTATTGCTGTTTCCTTGAGCCCGTTTTAAGCTCGGTAGCTATTAATAATCTTAGGACAAGGAAATAAGTTCTAAATTATTCACTTCAGAATCCTTGTTTGTCCTAATTTAAGTTATCTCAAACTAAGAAATGTATTGTTTGTTTTAATCAGGCTATAGTGATAGCAAGGGACCGGAATGGAAAAAATTGAGTTCAAAAGATCTCGGGATCGGGACATCCATGATTGCAAAGCCCACAAGACTGGTTCTCAATAGTCTGAAGAGAAAAGGTACTAATTTGGTATTTTCTTGAACAATTACATTATAGCTACTCTACTGGAAACAATGTGCTAATTTCTATGTTGATGTTTAGGGTTTGATATCTCATCATCAACCTCTTTCAAAAATAAAATGTCCTTGTACTGCATAATCACAGGTTCACTATGCTCGTACTTGTGTCATGCCAAACATAGGGTTCTTTTATGTGCATAAATGAGCTTTCATTCTTTACATGTGGTCATGTCAAAGTTTCTGCTTTCCCTATGCCTAGACTAGTTTGATAGCAAGTCATTTTGCGAATTAGTTATTCATTTATAAGATTTTTCTTTTATTAACTTTAGTTGTTGTTCTGATTTTATTTTTTTTGCTCGTGTAGGTTTTGATGTCTACCTTGTTGGTGGTTGTGTTCGGGATCTTCTTCTGAAGAGAATACCTAAAGATTTTGATGTCATAACCTCTGCCGAACTTAAGGAGGTTTCTTCTTCTACACCGTACTGTCTTTTAGTAACTTCAAAGTGATCTTCATTTTAAAAACATGAACGTGTTTATACCTATGAAACGTAACATATAAGTTTCCAAGCACTTTATATGCAGGAATTGCACTTGGACTTGTTTCCACTTCTGCTATGGTGATTTTGTTTATAACTATGCCAATCAGATGGATAAAGTATTTTACAACCTAGCGATTCCGGACCATATCTAGGCATACTTTTTTTGTAATAAAACACAGTAGAAGTGAGAAATAACTGGCTAAGTCTGGTTTCGAAATGCAGGTAGTGAGAACATTTCCACGGTGCAAAGTAGTTGGGAAGCGGTTTCCCATATGCCATGTCCATGTAAACGATACAATTATTGAGGTATGTATTTCGTATGACTGAGATGATCCTAGTGTTGTATAACCAAATAGCTTCCTGTTCCGAGTTGTGGTTTCACTGTATTGCATTGTTCTAATCTTTGTCTGTGTTCTTCGTTGTTGGGTGGAATTTCTTGTTCCTCTCCAACAAAGTAGGTCTCAAGTTTTAGCACGTCAGGGAGACAGTCTGTAAGACGTTCAAAAACTGGATTAAAAAAGCCTCCTGGTTGCGATGAGGATGATTTTATTCGGTGGAGAAATTGTTTACAAAGGGACTTCACAATTAATGGGTAATGTGCGTGACCCTTGTAGATTGGTAGTTTCGTGTTTGATCAGCCATAGTTTTGGCCGTCTTTTTGTGAATGCTTAATGATTTGGCTTTCACATCCTTGAGAGCTGTTACACACTCTCCTTTGGTTTCTGCAGCTTGATGTTAGATCCATTTTCAAAGATCGTGTACGACTATGTGGGTGGAATAGAAGATATAGAGAAAGCCAGAGTGGGTATTATTGCATTTGGTTACACTTTTTTGACAGTTGCTTTAGAGCTTTCAGATGTTTTAGTGTTGACAGCTCTCATGCATTATCTGTCTATTCGTAGGTACAAAGCATAATATCTGCTTCTACTTCTTTTGTAGAGGATTGTGGTGAGTATTGTATCATCTTCTCTGTAAGTCGATTGTATGACAAGGGCTAGAATTAAATCATGTTGGGAAACATTCAAGTTCTAACACATTCAGAAATTCTACAGCTCGCATTCTTCGAGGGGTGAGAATTGCTGCTCGTCTGGGGTTCCGTTTTACCCGAGAAACAGCTTATTCTATCAGAGAGTTGTCTTCTTCAGTACTTAGACTTGACAAGGTTAGTTCTGTTTTCAGTCGAATAATTTCAAATCTTTTATTTATTTTTTTTCTGTTTTACCGGCATAAAATTTTCTAACAAGCTCCAAATGCTGTAGGGACGGATTCTCATGGAAATGAATTATATGCTGGCATATGGATCTGCGGAAGCCTCTCTGAGGTTATTATGGAAGTTTGGACTTTTGGAGATACTTCTACCTATGCAAGTATTGATCATTTCTCTGTCATTTTCTTCTTTTACTTAAGTTGCCAAAATAACATTTTCTTCCGCATATTGTTTATTGATTGCCGCTGTTGCATGCATTGTACAGGCAGCCTATTTTGTTTCTCAAGGGTTCCGGAGGCGTGACAAAAGATCAAACTTGCTTCTTGTAAGATCATTGCATTCTAATTTGACTACATATCGTATTGCTCCAAAAATGTTTTTATGTGTTCTTTCCTTCCAAAAAATGTAACGCCTAGGTAAATTGTTGAGTTATATTACCTTAACTCCAGTGCTTTGTGTTTGGGTATAGCGGCTGAGAGTCATATGACACCACTAAGTATATGAATAATTAATCCTACCTTTTTATAGTATCGCAGAACTTACAAACTAAAGATACCATTTTGCTTCGTAAAAAGAGGTTTTAATGCATACAATTATGACGGAATATCTAAATTTGTTCCTGGATGTTGTGTTTCAGTCATTGTTCTCCAACCTGGACAGACTTTTGGCACCTGACAAGCCATGCCATTGCAGCTTATGGTATAAATTAGTTTATTTATATGCTTGTTCACATACTTTTTCTTCTTCGTAAGCTCTTGCTTTTTTACTTCGTGGAGTTAGATCTAAATTTCTAGCTTTATACCATTGGCAGGGTTGGCATCTTGGTGTTTCATAAAGCTCTAGCAGACCATCCACGTGATCCTTTGGTAGTTGCTGCATTTAGTATTGCTCTACACTGTGGCACATCTCTCTCTGAAGCTGTCACTATAGCGAAGAAAATTTCTCAACCTTATGATACAAGCTTCAATGAGTTATTAGAACCTGGAGGCATAAACTCGGACAATGTATTCATCAATGAGATGATGGATTTTGCAGTGTCGATGAGAGTTGCGCTGAATGAGATGACGGATGAAAATTTTGTTTCCCGAGCAATGGTTAAATACCCACAGGCACCCTATTCAGATTTGGTGAGATTTTTCTTGAATTAAGTATACAGAACATGTTTACATAGGCAAAATATATTGACCTTGTAAACGATGGCCCTTTGAAAGTAGAAATTGTTAAAAGTGAGCATCAATTTGTTTTTGATGTGAATTTAATCCTGTGCTGACTTGTTCAATTATGTGGTATTTTTTCAGGTGTTTATATCAATGGCATTGTTGGAAAAGGTTCGAATGATATTTGAGTGTGTAAAGAGGGAGGAAGGGAAACGATTTGTGCCCAAAAAAGGGGCTCAAATTGATTACAAGTGTTTAGCAATGGGAAGACTTCATGAAGTTAGGCATTTGTTTGCAAGGATTGTTTTTGATACCATTTACCCCCCAAAGCTGCTCAATGAGGAGGGGTTAACTATTTTGTAGAACAACTCCTTTGTAAGATACACAAATTCATATTGGCAAAAACAATATTTACTTACTGCTGATGATATTGCCTATTGGCTTCAAATTATTATTTTTTATTATAAATTTGTAGTTAAAAGATCTCATATCATATCATAGCTTTAAAAAAGGATTGAGAAAATCAGATCTTGGATTTGATGTCCCTTAAAATTAGGAGGTGATTGGCTCTGTTCCTAGAGACAAGGATGGAATATCCCAATCTTTCCATAGTTCTGTTTGAGTTTATATGCTGGATAGTTTACCAGTGGATGAGTAGTTTCATATATACATCATTTGCTACTAATTATGATGATTTCTCTGTGAAGCTCTATCTCAGCTTAGCTAAGAATTAAATTAATCATGGGAGAGGAGAGCCATGAGCAGGATGTTGCTGCCGCTTCTTATAAATGGTGGTTGGACTCCCAAACTACTCAACCTCATCAATCTCAATGGCTCCAGGCTACTCTCTCTGGTTTCCCTCTCCCCCCCCCTTCCTATATATACATATACATATATGTGTGTGTGTGTGTCATTTGTTTGCATATACCGCATTGTTATTTTAGGTGGCATTTTAAGGTTTCGTTGAATTATGGTCTGATATCCCCTTTCCTGGTTTTGGAAACAGAAGTTATACTGTAGTAGGCATGTTAGGCTCATTGTTTGTCATGATTGATTTCACAGAATTTCATAGAATACGTAAGACTATGGAGGACCCATGAAAGTCATCCATATCACTTGAAAAAAAAATGTTTTGTTCAGAAAAAAATTAACACACTGAACACGGTATTTTAAATGATTATATTGTTTTTAGTCATCTCATGGTTTTGTTTGGCATTTGATGATTCGATTCGTCTATGATTTTATAAGAGAATATGTGATCCTGTGTACATGTGTCTTTGCACAGATTTAGATGAGAAGATAATAAAGATGGTGAATCTGATGGAGGGTGGTGGTGATTCATTTGCCAAGAGAGCCGAAATGTATTACAACAGCAGGCCTCAATTCATCAAGATGCTGCAAGACTTGCACAAATCGTATCGTTTTTTAGCTGAAAAGTACGATCAGCTCCGTTACGAATCCGTTTCCAGTTCCAATAAGAGTCTCCACATTAGGAGAACAAGATCTTTAGAGAATTCAATACTAGAGGCCGTGATGTTCAACTCTGATTACGAGATGTCGAATAGGAAACAAGTGACTGATGTCAAAAATTGGGTTGATGTGCGTAAGTTGGAGCAAGACGATAATAAATGGAGTGAGATAAGCTTGAAAATATCGGACCTTATCGATGAGAATAAAAAGCAGCAGGCCGAGTTTATAAGGAGAAACAAGGAGAAGAGGAAGGAGATTAAGGCACTTTACAATGACATCGACAAGCTGATGGAGGAGAACAAGCATTTGAAGGATAAGTTGGCACAATGCAAAGTTGATATGAACCAAAACCAGTCTCATCTGTATAAATTGAAAAGGATGATACTTGGGAGGTTGCTTAATTGAACTTCTGTCTCCGATGTAGTATTTCAGTTGCATACTGATTTTTCTTTCGGTGAAGAAATCGTACCATTTTTCGCTGCAAATCTTTCTTTGGTTGGGCTATTCCGACCAACTTAGACGCAGCTTGTTGCCTATTTTATTGCATTCAGGCTTTTATTTTGTAGCCAATTTGAAAACACAAGAACTCAAAGGCTGAAAAATAGATCCTAGAAAGTTTTGATCTGTGAATGATACGACACATTAATTGATACATGTGGAACCCGCTTCCGTTTCGGTTTCCCAAGGTTTCCCAAGCATACGAATGAGTATTTTGCTTCTTGAACCCATTCCGAAGATTTACGATGTTTTTAAGTTGTCAATTTAGAAACAATGGTTAATACAAGGATCAATCAAAATCCAAAGGCTTTGCAGAATATTCACTTGTAATCAGGAAACAAAGGGTCTTTTGCGATACACATTTGTTACTAGCATCGCCCTAGAAATAGACAAATAGGATAACATTTTCGCCTACCTATAGCACATAGGCCCTTCTCGAATCGAAGACCTTCCAATTGGAAAACACGGGAACAAAAAGAAACACGTTCCCTATCGGGTTAGATTAAACTTCAATACATGGAACACGAGTATGTAAACTCTATACTCCCTAAAACTATTCTCTCTTGTTGTACATTTTACATGCTGTCAACAATTAACAAAAAAAGGCCGAAGAAAAAAAAAATAAACAAAACAATTTGATTAGAATCAGAAGTCAAAACAAAAGGTAAAGCTAAAGGCGGATCAAGGAGACACACAAAAGGTCAAAAACAATCTACGTTTGGCTGGAATTATTTGGACGAGACGTGAGAAACAACGGGTGCTTGAACTTCCATATTTAGAGAATTGAATTCTAGAGCTAGGATTGGCTTCGATAGTAAAACCGATATGCAAAGGTTCCTCTCGTTTTCTCCGAGCTTTCGACTTATCAGATTTCTACTATGAGGCTGCTCAACAGTTTCGTCTTCTTGAGAAGTTAATGGCCCGGATACTTTTGCTGGTTGCACAACTCTGATTCTGCAACAAAAATTTTGAGAAACAAAAACCAAGAGTTCCAGGATCAATTTGTATTTGATTATTTTGAAAAAGGCGGTTCTGATTTAGTTTCTAAATATGGTCGAAGAGAAAAAGAAATCTACGGAAAACTTCAAGGTAAAACTAACCTACACTTGATCTGGCAAGAGTACTTGAGAAGGTGTGGATTAAATTCCGTACGACCGCTGCAAATTTACCACGTGAATGTTATTATGATCGAGGATAAGGTTTTTCAATCGAGAAAATATTTAAAGAAACTACCTAAAGCTTGGAAGGGACATCTTGATAACAGGCCGAAGAAACTTATTTGAATTTTTCCCTGCATCAGAAATTGCCATGCCTAATGACGGAAAAAATAAGAAAAACTTAAAAGGTGTCGTATACCAAACCAAGTCGCAGCTAAAAATTAGAGACTAATTTTAATTCACTCACCATCACCGCAGATATTGATGGTACAGAGATCTGTAACTGCTGGGCCTTTGATTTCTGTCACTTGAATATCGATACAACTCTTTGCATATTCGGAAGCAGTGCCAATACCAATCGTGTTTAGAAATCTGTTGATTTTGCTATGCGAATGCCTCGGAATAGCTGTAACTCTCTGTTGCAGACACAATACATATTACACCCCGATCCATGACCATGTTCCTAACTTGCGCAAGTTCGATGAGCCTTGCGGACATTATAAACACAAAACCATTTTGTGAGAAAACAGGTCATTTGGAAAGTTCCGTGCATGAAAACGCCCCAAAAGATAAAGGCGAAATAAATTTGTTCCCCATATAATAGAAAGGAGTATTAACTTCAAATAATTTCAATATTCAGAAAAGCTGAAACCAACCTTCGAAAACCTTGCAACTTGACTTGGCAGTCCCACATACTGTAAAGGGAAACCGAACAAGCCAAATAAGAGTGTCACACCTTACACTAATAGAAAAATGACAAAGAACCACAATATACCCAAATAAGCATTTCATAAAATTCTTGTAATATTAAATAGGATGATTTAAAAAAAAAAAAATCATAGATTTAGATTCAATAATCGTCCCACCTTTCTCCCATGAGCACATGCTTCGTCGCTGTTCACAAGAACTTGAGCAGCCCATCTGCCCATCAAACATACAAGAAAAGGGATAAAAAATAGGTTACTTTCAGCACCTGCAGAGACACTCCTAATATATATATATATAGTCGGTTGACATGTTTCATAACAAGTGAAAACTTACGCACAAGATGTAGGAGGATTCCAAACGATTCCAGCAATCACCACGAGCTGAGATAAATAAAATTATACAACCAAGTCAGGTAAAAGATAAGTTGTCTATGTGCCTACATCTTTGGATTCACAATAAGGAAATGGAACTGAAAGGTACGCAAAAATTGGAAGATAATGTGCATATCGCAACTGAAAACTGGATCATATTTCTGTAATGCGCACACAAAAGTAATTACAACCTCGTCAAAGACTCCAGTAGGGCTATCATCATAATTGGCAAGGAAAAAGCCACCAAGTGTGTATCTATATATCCAAATTCCATCGGTTAGAAAGCAATCCTGCATAACTCTTGAATCCCACCAAATCTAATTAAAATAAAGTTGATCGTAAAAAATATACCCGAAAGCTTCCACTAATTTCAACTCCTTCGGGATGAAAGCTCGGGCAGTTTCCGCCTTCACTAAATGGAGCTGATACAAAGCACTAACAAAATAACAAAAATGTTTCACAATAGGACTAAGTTTTACTACGCTATGGTTGACGGAATAATTAACTTGAAGAATTTTCGATAAGAAATATTTTTGCAAAATATGGCAAATTAAGGATATAGAAGGCAAATGTTTTGAAATAAATAAAAAACAAAATAAGAAAACTCTTGCCTGCCCTTGAAGACCCATGGTGGTTTCCCATACCCAGACGAAGAATTTATTTCTTTAACCTCCATTTATCTCAGATATATCAAATTATTGATGTCCCAAAAGCAATAGAATCCAATATACTGGCGTTAAGAAGAGCGTAGGAGTTTAATCAATTAAGCTCCATTAGCACGGCACCTAGTAAAGACAAGAAATACCTTGTTCGTTATTGTTATTTTTTTTGGAAGGGGAATTGTGAGGAAAAAAATAAAGCCAAAGATTACAGTAACATCAACATTCAAATAGGGAGAAAAGATTCTTTTCATCTGAGGAAAGTTTTGGACAAATAATTGAATAGTAATCTTTTCACAAATAATAAGTTGCAAAAAATAAATGTAAAAAATTACAAAGACGGTGGAGGCAACTAAAATCATATATTAAATAGGCACCCAATATTTTTATGTGCTGAGAACAGTTACAGTAAGGGTTCGTTTGGTAGCAACTTTTAAGCAAATAAACTAGTTTATTTCTAATTACGAGAAAAGCTGGATGCATTCAGATTAAAACTTCCACCTCGTTTAGGCCAAAATAACTAATAAACTCAGCTCACTATCCAACTTTTAAGAAAAAAAAGCTAAAAAGCTGGAACCTATAAGTTACAACTATACAAGCCTTAAGTTGAAAGTGACAAAAAGGCTGAGCAGTTTGACTGCTGTCCAGCTTTTAAGAAAAAAAACTAAAAAGTTGGAGCTTATAAGTTGCAACCATACAAGCCTTAAGTTGAGAGTGATAGAAAGAAGGTTGTCTCCATGCAATTGTCCACATACATGCACATAATATGTACTAATATAATCTAAGCAACTAGCTCAACTTGCTAAAACTATCTAAAGAAACAATTCTTTAAAGGGTTCTCAAAACCATTTCTAAATTTCAACGCATTATATCCCACTTGTATAGCTTTTCTCCTCACCAGCACTTGCACAAACTATCTAAAGTAGCAATTCTTTAAAGGGTAATCAAAACAATTTCTAAAGACAATTCTTCAAACAACTTGCTACATCTAACTATATAAAGAAACATTCTTTAAAGGGTTCTCAAAACCATTTCTAAATTACAACGCATTATATCCCACTTGTATAGCTTTTCTCCTCACCAGCACTTGCACAAACTATCTAAAGTAGCAATTCTTTAAAGGGTAATCAAAACAATTTCTAAAGACAATTCTTCAAACAACTTGCTACATCTAACTATATAAAGAAACATTCTTTAAAGGGTTCTCAAAACCATTTCTAAATTCTGTGGTATTATATTCCACTTATATAGCTTTACTCCTCTGCAGCGCTTCACAAACTATCTAAAGAAACATTTCTTTAAATGGTACTCAAAACAATTTCTAAAAACAATTCTACAAACAACTTGCAACATCTGTCTAAAGAAACATTTCTAAAATCCACGGTTTTACATCCTTGCACAAAAACCCTTGCCACATGAAACAGTCGTAGAGCTACTTTTGTGGCAGTAGATGATTGTGAATTTTTTGCAAAGCCCATTTAAAGTACCCTTCAGTTTTTGAGTTTTAGTATTTGTTGGCGCCTTCAAAACACCCCCAAAATCAGCCCGTGCCACATCTGCAGCTCGGTCTACATGACATCCATTTACACGCAGCAGCTGATTGAGGTGTTTTGCGCGGATGCTGATTTCTAAAACCCCTCATAAACCAAGGTATTAAAAAATGGTTGTGGCAGCCATAATTTGGGATTTAACATGGCAGGTTAGCGCAAATGGAACCTATGGTTATTAAAAAATCATATATAATGGTGTTATCGGGTTGTGTGTTTAGGCACTTCACAAAATCCGATTTAAAGCAGCCTTCTTTAGCTGAGTTGGTAGAATATTAACAGCCTGGTTTCTAAAACCGTGTGTTCAAGCCTCCCTATCTACAAATTTGTTGGGTTTCAAATTGGAAGAAAAAATTAACAAATAAATAAAATTAGAGCATTCCCACCACTCCTAAAAAGCAAGGTTTCCCTAAATTAATACTCAAATGAGAAATTTAGACCGTAAGTGTTTCATAGCAACGTTTAATCTACTATTCACAATTCTCTATACAAAAGAAAAAAATAACTCCTTTTTCCACCCAAAACCTAGTAAAGATCGGGGGAAGACGTACTTAAACATTATTTTATCATGATATATACAATCATTCCTGTAATTTTGAGAAGTTGTATCCAATCCCAACTTTTTATTAGTTGAGTAAAATCAACCACCATTGATGGATCAAGCTTCAGCATATTTCCAGTAAAATTGCTAATTTGCTACACACAATCCCCACCTAGTTTGGAACTAATATAATAACAAGGAAACAAGATCCTAACCCAACCCAACCTAACCTAACTAAAAACACCATTATCGAGTTTTTGAACATAGAGTGTAGAAATAATTATCATCCTACGACGAATATTAATTGAATTAATGAAGTGGTTATATTATATTGAGCTCATCTCCATCCTCTAACAGGCAGGTAATTTTGGTGGGAAACGATGGGCTTTTAATATAGAGCAACTGAAAAAAAAAAAATCATAACTTTGTTACTTTTAAATTATAAAAACAGAGAAAGAGATATTCCTTATTGATGTGACAGGTTATTTATATAGATAACTCAACCACACGACACGATGATAAAAATATAATCAAATCAAATCATAATCTAAATTAATTACAATCTTACCATTTTCTTGTTCCCAAACCTAATAATAATAAGACAAATAAACCATTTATATTCTCATTAGTATATATTATATTCGATACTTACTAATAAAGAGGGCATTTTACTTTTTCCTGAGCAGAGTAATTATTCAGCCCAAAGAAGATGCTAACTAACAAAGACTAAACATGATGAATGAATAAATAATATTAGGGAAATGTATGGAGGAAATTAAAATTGAGAAAATGGTACTTACTGAGAGAGAGAAGCCAATGGAGAAAGTGGGAATACACAAACTGCAGATTTAAGAGTGGAAACAGTAATACTACAAGAGAAGAGAAGAGAAGAGAAGATATCTGGTAGTAGGAACTAGCCAGAGAGAAAGAGAGAGAGAGAGAGAGGGGTAAGCTGGTGGTGGGATAGAGATGATGTCAGCAATGGTCCACAGCAAATGGTGCACTGTTTTATTATTATTATTATTATTATTATTAGGAGATAAATGGATCATCAGTGCTCGCTTCTGACTCATTTATTAAATAATTTTTTTTAGGCTCAATTTGTTTATTAATAAATGAATACTAGCCGAGTTGATTCCAAATTTCGATTAAATCCGAGCTTATTCATAAATGTTGGCTTACCTTGTATTTCTTTCTTTTTTTTTTAAAATACGTGGTTTCTGTCGATTTGCGTCTGACCAGTCCACAAGGTCCAGTGCCTCGCACCCACAATAATTTCCAATACGAATCAGGGTTCAGCCTAGCAAACTAAGGGGTGTGGTTCCAAGTGCGGCACATGTGAATCGAATTTTACACCTCATATCTGAAATCATAACTACCAGTTATTCAATTACTAGGCCGAAACCTTGAGAAATCAATATTATCAAAAATTCTATATTATAAGCATCCGTTATGAATTTCAAATCGACTCAAAACTTGAAAGTATGGATATAATATATAAAATATTTACATAACTTTTTAGCTTCTATTTTTTAAGACAGTATTATTTTTTTCAATTTAATTTTATCTATTAAAATAAAATAAAATATAATTAGAAATAAAAAACGTGTATAAATTTATTACTATAAAATGGTAAAATTTGTAAATAATTATGCTAATGAAGCAGTGTGCCAACTATTTTCAAATTATTATATTAAATTTAAATTATATATATTTATGAAGGTGGATTTGCTCTTACGACTGGACAAAAAATATAACACTTTTTAATTTTAAACTAACATGATGATATTTGAAGATAGGTTATGAGTAAACATCAATCAAATCAGATAGAGCAAAAAGAAAAAGTGCCAATCTGAGTCGTTGGTAGATAAAATAAATGGTTTGAAAAGGAAAATATATTAATTTGGATAATGTAGAGATTTTTTTTATTTTATTATTATTATTAGAAGAGGGGAATGTTTATCCAACCATGCACTTATGGACCACCTAGTATGACACGTCTCAATCAAACCTAAATATAATAATAATAATAATAATAATAATAATAATAATAATAATTACTCTTACTTTCTAATCATACCACTTTGGCTCAAAACTGAATATTATATTACTCTACTTTCTTATCAACTAAATTAATTAATTGACTAGTCACTTTCCTAATTAATATTCAACTCTTGTCCTCATCGAAAATTTTTTACTATTCTCTTTTAAATATCACAGCGGAATTTATAATATAATTTTTCTTGGCATGCTGACAAAATATGTATATTATATATTTTTGAGGCAGTCCCTTCAATCACTTGTCTACAAAATGAGAGTAACAAGAACCAACATTAAGTACACCCTTTTTTTATATAAAATAAATATCGCTTTAAATTATTTTTTAATTTAAAAAAAATTACTTTAAAAAATTAAAAATACATTTATTATTCTATTTTTAATTCTATCCATTTTGTTTTAATTAAATATTATAACAATTTCACAAAAAACAAATATTTAATAAAAAATATTTAGGTAATTTGTATATATAATTTATTGAAATTAAGAATATTTAATAAATTTTTTAATCATTATGCATGGACCTAAACCCATAGTAACACTTATTTTTGAAACTAAAGATATATATTTTTTTACCCTTTTTAATGTTGAAAGTCCAACTCCCAAAGGAAACGAGAGATATTTTCAGTGGCACGCAGCGCATAACTATTAGCATATATTCCCAGTTAAAAAGAGTTCCTCTTTTATGTATACAAATAATTGTATATTTTGACTGAGCATGAAAATTTAGAAAAAATAATAAAATATAAATTTAAATTTTGAATTTGATTTAATATGTTAAAGTTATTATAATAAATTTTTGTCTTATTATTGTCTTTAAAATTATAAGTGATTTTACTATTGCTTTCAATTTTGTAATGATTAGTCAATCCCAAAATAGAATTCAGTAATTTTTTTTCATTGTTAAATTGTAGAGCTCCGATGATCTCGTTAGATCAGTCACATTGGTTTATCTTAATAGATTCTCTACAATATATAAAAAAAATATTTATATCTCCATTTTATATAATTTCTATTTATTATATTCTGCATCAATTACCTATATATTCTATATAATATAAAAATAATATTAAAAATAGTTATACTTAAAATTTATATTTAGAACCAAATACTTATTTTTATGCTAATTTTTCATTGAAAATTATTCAATTTGTATAACGATACTAATTTCTTGTTGACGTGCATTTTATAAACTTTAATACGTTTTATAGCATAAAAATATAAATTTGACAAATTTAAAGTTATAGTCTTTTAAAAAAATTGTTCAAATATTAATTTTGATACAACTAATGGGGGGAAGAGATTGAAAAAATCATGTATGGGAAGAGAGAGAATAGTATTCAAGTAATAATTTATGGTTCTTTATATTATATATTATCTTCAATTTGGTTACCTAAAATAGGAAAAAACAACTTTTAGATAATCTGGTGTGAGTGCTCTTGTATAGATAATCAAGAAGATAGAAATAAAAATATAATTAAATAAAATCAAATAATAATATAATTGATTACAACTCCTTTTATTGTTTCCAAAATTAACAATAATTGCATGGCTTAATATTTTAACACTTCTTTATTCTCTTCATACTATCATTGATATATATTATCTTCAATATTTTCCCTCAAAATAAGCATGCAGCGATACTATCTTGCAAATAAGACGATAACAATCACGAGCTGTAGATTCGATGCTTTCCTCACGTGAAAACAATATCTCGTTTTGATAAATAGAAGAAAATAAAATTAAAAAAGAGAATAAAAAGAAGAAGAAAATACCGAATCTAAAGATCTAGACGAAATTTTTAAATTCAATAATAGAAAAAATAAAACAACCAATTTGGGGTATTTTCTATTAATTTTGGCCCAAATTGGGATCTTGCCAACTAAAATTAAAATAGAATGATAAGAGGAATAAAAAAAACTATAGAAATAAAGTATTTTGGTCTAAAGATTGTTCGACATTTTAGATGGGGCAAATCGAAAAATATCAGTAACCCTCACCTTAATTTGCTCACCTAATTTCTTTTAATGTCTTGATTCTTTATAACTTGGTTGGCCGTATTCGTGATTATCATTTTTCTTAAAATATTTAATGCCTCGATTGATTGTAGGCACATAATAAATTTCTTTAATTTGATTTATTCCCCTAAATTAGTTGCAAGTGGATTTTTTTTTCCTACCGTCTTTTTCTGTTGTGATTTCTCTTTAAATTCTAATTTTTTAATTATCTTTTAGTTATCTTTCTCTTCTTTCTCCATTTTGTTATCTTTAATTTGTAGTAAATTATTTGATAAAAGAAAGATAACCCAAACTAAGGAAAGAAAAATTGGAAGATTGATTAAATTTTTCTAAGTTTGCCAAAAAACCAAAATTTGCATTTAATGGGAGTCCTACAGATAGGTATAAAATTATCAAGTTAAAAGATTGAAAATTTCAGATTTAGCGTACAAGGTGGAAATTTCATCTTAAGGGGAGCATTAGAGTCAAACATTATAAATATTAGATTTAGTTTATAGAATGATTAATTTATTATATTTACCTGTTACGATTTTTTTTCTTAATTTTCTCTATTTTTATATTATATAATATTTTTAAATACTCAAAATAAAAATATATGCAATTATTTGTGCACAAATAATTTTTTTTTTTCCAAATAAAACTGGATGGATTGTATTTAATTTTTAGCGTAATGCAGGAGCCTAGGAACAAAAGAAGGAAGCTAAGCTGTATGAAACCAATTTATACAAAAAAAAAAACTTTTTTGTACAAAATTACAATAAATTAAGAAAATTTTATTATAATTATTATTGGATAAAAAAATATCAATAATTAATTTATTATGAAATAACCGATAAATTACAATGAAAAATAATTCTTCGTAGCTGTAATCCACATCAGACAAATAAAAAAGGGTTAAAAACAGTACTTTTTTCTGCCCCAACCCACATGCCAGTTAGTACTTTTGTTTTTTTTAATACTCCCAAAAAGTTTAATAGTATAATTTTGCATGAGCTTGGATAGGCTTGTCACACTTTAGTACAGACAATTTTTATTTCTTTTAAATGCATGATCAATCCAATATCTTATCCCAGTAGACACATACTGGTGAAGAATGCCTCATATTTCTTTAAAAAGTATAAATAATTTTTCAGCTACAAAATAGAATTTTTTTAAATGAAGCTTCAAAATTATTCTCAAATTTTTTTATTTCAAAATTTTATTCTGTGGGCTAAAAATGTTGCTTACTCGAGGATTTTGACTGTCCTAATAATCCATACCCTTTTTACGGTTATGTCAAAGTTTTGTCCAATTTTTTTTGTCATCAGAACCAAAAGAAAAATAAAAAAATAATAAAAAATTGTTAAAGAGACTGACCTCTCACAAGAATCATCAAAATAGGAAATTAATTGTGTTTACAGAGTTATGAAACATTTTATTAGGATATTTTTGTCTAAAAATCTAAACTTAGTTTCAGTCAACAAATTTAGTGACTGAAACAATAAATATAAATAGAGATTTCTCAATTTAGAGATTCTGATACGGAGCAATTTTTTATGCCACATAATTATATGGGTTACAAAATGCATTTAGAGACCATTAGCTACTCGAAATGCTTTAATAAATAAATGTTAAGGGCATGAGTTTGGTGTTTTATGTTCAAGAACAAAACAAATTTGAACTTAAAAACTGCAAATAAACAAACATAAATCAAGCAGTCTAACTTTCTATTAGTATAAGTTGTTTAGATTTAAATAAGTTGCAACCAAACACATTCCAATTTTTAAACAAAGAATAAGAAAAGTTGCACCTTAAACAAAGGAAAGCTATTATAAAAAGCACTTATTTGAGGGTAAAACAAAAAGTACCCAAAGCAGTCAGAAAATTTTGAAAACAATGCCAAAGCAAGCCTGGTCCATTTCATGATCATGTCTCAAAGCATAATTGAATATCCTTTTCCAAACTAGAACTCCCCTAATATATCATCAAAATATTCACATATTAAAGCTCAAATTACCAATCATTCAAAGCAAACTCCTTAAGAAAAGAAAGAAAAGTTACACACATAGCATGTTGGTTGCTTACACTGCAAATTGTAGCAGCTTACGAGACGCTGCACATTTAAGCTGTATAAACAACCAAAAGCTACCCCCCAAAAACGGAAACAATATACTAAGAAGGCGCGTGGGATGGATTGTAGGTGTCAAAGCAGCCTCAGAACCAAAACGAGTTGTTGGAATGCGGTGGATAGATAATCATGGGGAAGGACACAACAAATTTCACACCTTTTCTTGTGTGTATAGATTACATTTTCTACACCGATTAATGCACATGATTCCCCTTTCAGATGATTCCCTTTTTTTTTCTTGTTTAGAAACTATGCAATTGGGTGAGCATTGAAACAAGCTCATCAGTGGAAGGCCTATCGGCAGGCAAATTTGATATGCATACCACGGCTATCCTGATTGCCATTAACATCTCATCTTCTTCTACTACTTCTCCGATAATACGAGTATCTAACGCTTCTCGGGCGTCGCCAGCTTGCTGCAGATGCCGGAGCCAATTTCCTAAACTGCCCCCGCTAGCTGCCTCAGCAAAGAAAGGATCCATTGGATCTCTACCAGTTAACAAGACAGCAAGGATAACCCCAAAGCTGAATACATCACTCTTATCTGTATACCTATTAAGATCAGAAAAAAAAAAACTTCAGTGAAACAAAGAAAGAGACTCTAACTTGGAAACAAGGAGGTTGAAACTAGCAACTTATAATGCCAACAACGATTACAAGAAATACAAATAAATTACCCAATTCAGTAACAAATATCAAAGTCAAGTTTAAGTTTTGACTTTTGAGGAATAGTACGTTCCACAACATCTAAGAAACAAAGTCAATATTTAAACAAGTATCAAGAGGCAATTCATACTATGGAGTATAAACTCTAGTCGATTAAGGTGAAAAAGAAATTTTTTTTTGTCCATTTCAAGGTCTATCAGATAAGGAAAGCATATTCAAATTTCATGTCACAAGTGAGTCGGAACTGCAATCGAAACCACAGTAGAACATTACATAGCAAGCGGAAACTGTTCACTTACAATCTCTCGAAACGTGAAACATTAAGCTGGTTCTTACTCGAATTTTAATCAGATACAGCTATTAATAAGGATATGTACAAATGTATAACACTAGTGACATAAAAAATCCGCAGTTCTAATCTTTGCATTCTTATTTCAACCTCTACAGATGAGCCTTAAGCCAGGTTCTTACTCAAATTTGAATCAGATAAAGCACTGAAATAAAGACTATGTAAGCATGTATAACACAAACAACATGAAGAATTCGTTGTTCTGATCATTATGTAGCAATAATAACTATCTCGATAAAGTTCCAGACATACTTGAACATGCAAAGCTTTAAATAGTAATTAAAGTCACTACCTGCTGTCTTGTAAACACTCGGGAGCATAATAGCCCGACATAGCAGCCCTATCTAACCTAGGCATGAGCTTAGCCAAACCACAATCTGCAAGCTTAGGCTCAAACTCAACATCCAACATAACATTCGTGAGCTTCAAATCACGATGCAAAACCCGAGGCACACACCTAAAGTGAAGATGCTGCAACCCCTTGGTTATCCCAACTGCTATTCTAAGCCTAATTTCCCAGCTCATCTGCAACTCATTCTCCCACACTCTCTTCATTGCATCATCAAGGCTCCCATTCGCCATGTAATCATAAACGAGCGAAATCCTATTTGATTCTCTAATAAAAGCCCTCAAGCTCATCAAATTCCTGTGCCTTAAACCAGCTAGCATTTCAAGCTCTACCTGCATACGCCTCTTCACGGACTTGCTGAGTGACTTTGGTGACCCATTTTCGAAGGGCTCAAGTCTCTTGACTGCGACTATTAGCCCGTTATCAAGCACAGTTTTGTAATACTTGCCATTAGGGCTTGACCCAAGCAATTGGGTCTCGTTCGAGAGGGCTGATTCAAGGGTCTTAGGAGCAATCTTCGGGGAAAATACGACCGGGCCCTTGAGGATTGGGGTTTGGCTCATGTACCGGATGAAGAACCGGACTATAAAAGCAAAGAGGAGAGCGAAGATTAGGCCCGTTAGGATACCTAATAGAATGCTGAGGATGATCTTTTCGAAGGTGTTTCGGGTTTGGGGAGGTTTGAGTGAGGATGGGGGATCAGCTGATGCATGATCAATAGTCCTCTTTTGGCATTGCACAGAGGAGTTGCATAAGCTGAATAATACTAATACCAATAGACCCATTGTTACATATTCCCTCTTAGCCATAGCAAAACACAAACCTTCAACAAGATGGCAACAAATGCTAGCTTTTTTTCAGACTTTACAAAAGCTTCTAGTTTTCTCCAGTCAAAACGGCAAAAAAACTCAGCTAAGACTCATGAAGAGGAGTTTTAGCTAAATATATACGGCTTAAAGCTTCTAGCTTTTTTAGGTCGGAACATAAAATGTTGGTACTAAATAGTTTCCCCCAAAGTTGCACATTTCAGAATGAAGAGAAAAGGGGTAATTGCTCATCCCATGGGGGGCAACTCACAGAAGACATGAAAATATTTAATTCATGGCAAATATCCCCAAAAGACTAAATTTTTAGGGTCTCATTGGGCACAAAATCTTCAATAGGAAGATAGAGAGAATCATTATGTCACAAAATATTCCCCACCTTGAGAGTCAAAATCTTCTGAAAATAATACAGCTAATTTAATTAAGATAAGAAAGTGTTTTGAAACTACAGAAAGAGAATGTTGGTGGGTTGGGTTCGAGTTGACTCAGTCCTTTTTCTAAAACTGTAAAAAAAAACAAAGAAAGAAACATACCCAAAGAGGACCCTAGAAACTGCTTGTGTTTTCCAAATAGAAGAATGAGTAGCCAAAGGGGGGACTGTGTAAAGAGAATGAGTAACCTACATACCCACCTGCATCTCTCTCTCTCTCTCTCCCTCTCTGTTTGTTTCTCTGTATT
>MKEJ01051393.1:0-11088 GCA_001753735.1 Embelia ribes | reverse complement strand
GGCAAAAGCTTAGAAAGAAGCTTATGATGTCTAAGAAGATCCATTTTGAACACCACCACCACCACCAACAATTACAAAAACCTTGTCAAGAGATTCCTCAAATGTTTTACTACATCCCAGTTCAGGTCCTACCTCAGGTACTTGTACTCTTTATTTTACAAATTTACCAGTTTGTATTTTGACCAAGTGTGTTGCAAACAAATAATAGAGACATATTTTACGAAAGCCGGGACTTACTTCAAGGAAGCCCTTGCCTCAAAAACCATTATACGTTGCAGATCTACCAATCTGCACGGTACAATTTTTAAATGTATTGACAAAATATAGAGTCAAAATTAAGTGTATTGAGGCAGGGGCTAAGTTGGCAGGCTCTTGAATATTTTTATAATAAGTGTGACAATAATGTTAGTCACTAAAATTGACCCTAATTTAAATGTTTTGAGTATTTTCCAAGAAATTTAAGGTACTGAGTTTTTGGAGCTTTGGTACGCAAACTATGTGAAAATATAATATAAAGGGTTTCGAAATATGGGAAGAACACAAATTTGTCTTTTTATTGTTATCTTTTCTAATTTCTAATAGTGAGGACTACGAAAGCAACTTCATATTAGAAAGGTCACAACATATAATTTTAACTTTATATACATTTCTATTTATTCTTTAACTATATTAACTTGGCATTTGTGAATTCTTATTTTATTTCTTTCTTTTTTTAAATTAGGTAGGAATCTTAAATTCGTCGCCACAAATGATGACCTGCTCTAGGAAGGGAAATCCTCTAGCTCCGGACCATCAAAGCGTTGAGATGGACAAAGCCACCACCAAAATGGACGGCTGTGATTGGGTGGTGATGCTAGATGCGGGGCACACAAACAAACCCCTCAAAACCCTAGACCTATTCCCAGAGACAACCATTTGTCCTGACCTAAATGAACGCACATCTTCTACTCGGAAATAAATCACTTGCAAATATAAAAGCTGTGCAAATTATGTGATTAGATCCCATGTGATTATTCTTTTTTTAAGAAAAAATAAATTGATTCGCAGGATGTAATCACATTGTATTTGTACATTTTTATAAATAATTTTTTTGTACTTAATATGTTATTACTCAGTCCTTATTGTATCTCATAAATTGGTAGGGCACCTGTTTTTGACTTAATAATTACCATCTGCTAAGCGTTAGTATTTACATAAAATGATGGATCATAATGTTCTATTAATTGCAATTATTCGATAACTAGTTGAAAGGAGTGTAATAGGTCAGTCCTTCCTGGAACTTATCCTTTCGGGTTTGATCAATGGTTAGGAATTAGGGTTAGAAATTATTACTGCCCCATTCTCATGGATTTCTGTAATGCAAGATCAGTATTGTGTACCTAAATGTATCAGTATTGTGTACCTAAATGTATCCCTTTTTGTTATTTCCGAGTTCCAAGATCAGTATTGTGTAATGATTATTGAGAAAAGGTGCTCTTCTCTGCTGTTTGTTTACAGATGGGGCTTTCGACCCGTTGGATTTTAGATCAACGACCAAGATTCGTAGAGTTTTTATTTTTTCAATTAGATTTTAGGCAAACCCACTTTGTGGAGTCAATCTACAAAATTGAGATGGCCATGCATGCACGCCAGGACCAACCATGTTAAATGATGGCTGAATTTCTCATAACTTGTTCTGAATCTTTTTCTCCTGTTATATTTATAAATTTTCTTCCCTGTCTGTTCTGTATGAAAAAAATTACTAGTAATAATGTACAACCTATTAAAATAAGGAGACCAAGTAAAACCTTCCCATTAAGATTACCCAAATGCAGTTAATAAATAAAAATGTAGAAATTTTAATTTAATTAGTATTTTAAATTCATTAAGATCTCTCAATTAACTTATTCGATGCATGATTATAAAATCTATCAGAAGGGTTTAATACAATGAAAACTGACAAATATAATTATCAATACTTATCTAAATAATAGTATAAACACTCTCCATAACCAGGAGACATAAATTGTTTTACCTAATTAGTGCTAAATTAAGTATCTCAATATTGTCTTATTTGATACACACAAAATATTATAATACAAAAAAATTGGAACCATACCGTCTCATGCTGCCAATGTTGACCTATTAAAATAATGCACAATAATTCTGAAGATGGTATATCCATCTCACGTAGAATGAAAATAGGACACATATTAATAATTGATAAAGTGATTTTATGTATCTAAGAAACATTCTACACATTAAATCATTTATTATATCGAATAAGAGATATTTTTATTGGTTAATACACAATGCTAAGTAAATATCGCTCAAATAAAACTCATTGAAATGAAATAATTTTAATTATTAAATTACAAAATCCATTAGTAGAAACATGATCGTATTTTATATTTAATTATTTCACCTGGATGTGCTTATCTATTACCTTGATACCTTATTTTTTTTTCGCGATCATGAATGTATATTCATTGTTCCTAATTAATTGGAGCGTGATCTTCACTAATAGTAGCTCCATTTTCTGTTCTTGATTTGATTGGTAAGAACCAAGGTTTCCTGTGAAATGTAAAGTATCACTGACACGTGCTTATCATATGATTAGCGAAGCCACTTCAAACTTTTCATAGAACTAGTAGGAATGCTTTGTGCGCGAATTTATAAAATTTTTATTTAATAAAAATATTGTATGTTAATATAAAAATAAAAAATAAAAATTTATTTTGAATATTTTTTTTATGAAAAATAAAAAGGTTGTAACTATAATTGAATGGAATATATGACCAACATAAATAACTGACTGTAAAATAAATCACTATTCTACTATCATGTTACACTTTTCACTAACTTATAAAAAATAAAAAAAATTAAAAAATACTCAAATTAAATTTTATATATAGAAGACATTACTTCCTTATTTTCTATCATATATATATATAAATATTTTATCTTAGATATATACTATAAGACAAATTTTATTGTAAACAAAATTTTAATATTTAACTAGAGTTTACATGAATCAAATATAATATGTATTTGTATAAATTATATTGAGCTCAAACAATTGATTAAGGTCATATAATATGTGTCTTTTAATTGAGTTAAAAAATAGCAATACATTTTGTTTTTATTTAAACATGTAACAACAACTAATTTAGACAAATTAATTTAATAATCACCAACTTAAATATATATAGTATTATCTTTTAAAAATATGCTCTGTATTGTTATAATCTATTTAAATCTATCTTTTATTAATTTGATAATTATCAACTTAAATCTCCAAATATATAGTATGATCTTCTAATAAAAAAATATGCAAGTTAAAGATTAATTAAATTACAATTTTGGACATGGAATAATTTACTACAAAACTATAAGGTGGAAGATATTCTGGGAACGAAAAGTGTATGAAACACTATGAGCAGTTCGTACATTTTAAAAAACACACAAGCAAGTGCTTTGCACATGATTAATAAATTTGTTATCTAACAAAATATTGAATATTAATATAAGAATAAAAATTAATAAATTATTTCAAATAATTTTTAATAAAAATATAGAAATGTTGTTGTTATCATTAACAAGGATTTTAAATATTTATCCTATAGAAATTTCGAGGTATATTTGTGAATTCGCTGCACTAATTTGAACTCTTGAGATTTAATATGAGATTTTGTGATTAATTTTAAATTACAATTCTTTAATTTAAGATATTTTTATTTTCAAATGTTCAATCATTTGCAAGGGTAAATGGATTATCATGATGGCTACTTCTTAATTAATAAAGATAAAAACAAGACATAAATTGATAGTTGTATGTTCTATAATTAATATCTTATTCAAAATTTAAAAGTTCTTTTTTGAATTTTGTCTAAATTTGTATATCCATCAAACTGTACCTCCTATTATACGGTAGATATTTGCAATGTTTAAACAATTTCAAAAGATTAAACAACACAAACTTTGGTGTGTTTTATAGGGATATAATGTTGCAAATCAACATAGCTCAAAAAAGATGTAACTTAAATGCAGTGACATGGCAATTATGCATGTAGCATAGTACAAATTCATGTTTATTTAGCTCAGAGTTTATTAAGAGAGTTGTTGGAACCACTCAGACGAGTATAAATATAGAAGGGTGTCGTAAATCAGAATGTGGATACCCCCATTTATTCCTTCCACACCTTATAAATTATATATATTAAAAACAAGATTTTCGAATAAAAATTAGAAAAAGAAACCAAGAAAATATTGAAAAGAAGCTTTCGAGTAACTAAAATTAGCTACAAATGAGTGCTCTAAACTAAGCGCTTAACTATGCATTTTAGATGTTACATTTTGGGAAAACTTTCCCACTTATCTATCTAGTACTATTCGACCTCAGAAAATACGAAATTTGTTATGGTAATCCCTTTAAATTTGAGGATAGTTGTGAATCCCCATTACTATTTTTTATTTTAGAGAATTTTGTATAAATATTCTCCAAGTCACAATCTCTAATATAGAATTTAAGGTATACAAATACAAATTTAAGAACCAAAAATAGATATTTAGGAATTACTGGTAGAATTTTATAGGTTTGAATTATCACATAAACCTTTGAAGTGACAGAACAATACAGAAAACTAGATTTGCTTTTGTCAAAAATAATGTCTTGAATTAAAAGCGACTTGTTTGCTTCCATTTGCAAGTACAAAATTATACTTTTTTTTAAGTGAAGATAAAAAAATATATTTTTAAATAATTCTTATACGCATTATAGATGTGCATGCTATAAAATAAAATAAAAAATGTATATTTTTTTGTATTGGGAATAATGAAAATTGGTTAATAAGAGTGTAAAATTGGAAAAAATTATACTTTTGAAAAAAGTATCAAATTTTATATTTTTTAAAAAATTATACTTTTCATACTTTTGAGTGAAAAAAAAATACTTCTACCACTTCAAATAAACAATAATTTTTTGTTTTTAAATAAAAACCATTAAAAGTATTCTTATAAGGGATCTTCCAAACAAGCCTGAAATCGCCATTGGATTTTAAGTGGGTGGTTACCGTATAAGGACCATATTATAATCCAAGTTTGATTTTAATTTATAACGATCATATAACCCTCACTTAATTTTCTAATTTTATTAATTTAGAACTTGATATTAGGTAATTTTAAAGAAAAGAACATTACTTCAATAAAAGTATATTATATTTGTAAACAATAATTTTTTTTTACTAAAAATTATAATAAAAAACCTATACAAAAAAAATACTATTTAAGAGGTATTTTAGTAAATTTTTTAATGATATGTTACAATAATTTTATTTTCACTTTGCTTCCGGAAAGTTTGGGGGTAAACTGCAATGGCCATCAAATCTCATGGGGCATATTATATTTCATAAACCTCAGGGGAGGTTCTGAAAATGTCAGAAACCTTGTGGTGGCACAGTGTAATTTACCCTTGACATAAAAATCGAATTAATTGCCAAAATATATATTTTATCTGTCTACAAATAATTAATATATTTTAATTTTTTTATTTAAAAAAATTATTACACATTTTAATTTTCTATAGGTTTATCATAAAAAAATAAATTAAACACATTACCAATATTGCCCTCATTTGTTAGGTATATAAATAACAAAAGAAGTTGATAGATTTGATTGTTTTTTATAACTAAAATTATGTATCTTTTAAATTGTACCGCTTAATTGTGCACGGATGAAATATAATTAAATGGCGGTCATGAAAACAAGTAATAACTGGGGGGCAGTGCATCAAGTTGAGTAATGATAGATATAGCGAAAATTATGTAAATCATGCAGAGACAATGTGGAAACTCTTATACGGCGTGTTACTTTTTGAAAAAAAAATCAATGCATAATAAGTTTTTACATGAGAATTTGTACACTTTCACGTGAGCGTGATATAAATTTGCAATATAAGGCTATCCATATCAATTTATCTTCAGAGATTATTCAAAATAAATAAAAAAAATGCATCTATCTCTATTTTACAAATATCTATTCATTATATTCTGTATCAGATCACCTATCGTGCTCTTCATAATATTAAAATACTATTCATAATAAATATATTCAAATTTTATATTGATAACCAAATAATTTTTCATTCTATTTTTTCATTAAAATTATTAAATTTGCATATCAATATATATTTCATAAGATTTAATACGGTTTATAGTATGCAAAAATACATTGAATGAATTTAAAATTATAACCTTCTAAATAAAAAAAAAAAGGAAAAAAATGAAAGTTAAAAAATTGGTCTCACATGGACAAAAGAAAAAAAAAGAGGGTGGGAACTTGGACAGATAAAAAAAGGGGAGAGAAAAAATAATTTAGGTAATAAATTTTTGATTATTTATATTTGAGAACTATTGTAATATGATAGATGGTATAAAATATTTATTTCCCGGCAGTTTGCTATCTATTTTAGGAAAACAACGCAAATGCCCTAAGCAGACAAAAGCTGGAGAAAACCTTTAAAGGGCTAAATTTTTGGGGTGGTGTTCATGTTCTTTCTTTTTCTCTCTGCATCAACATTAATTACATATATACAGAATTACAGAGAGAGGAGAATTAAATAGAAATGAAGAAATAAAGAAAGAAAGAAAGCGATTGTTCTTTGGTGGGAGTGAATTTTAATTAAAATATGGTCAAAGGCCATCATCATTTTTGCCTTACAATTTAGAAAATTTATGGCCATACAGATACAGAGTTGCTGTTCCTATTTAATACTCACACTATGGGCTTTTTTGGTACCCTTATAGTTTTATTAGTATACTTTTTGTTTCAAATTTGGGCCTTAGCGTATTTCTGCATATAAGTCCTGAGTTTATAAATTCATTTTGGACAATTCAACCTTTTGGAACTTTTTTTTTTTTTAATATATATATAAAAAAATATGTAAAAATAGAATAGATGCTAATTAGATCAAAATGTTTTAAACTAAGTAATGGGTCTTGAAGTACTATTTATACATTTCCCTGATCAAATCTCTTATATTAGGAAAAAAGTAGTGCAGCTCGCAAATATTGACCAATGTAAAAATATTTTTTTTCTTTTTTTTTTTGTTTCTTTCTTTTTTTTTCTTTTGATAGAGTGCAACTCGAGTTATGGACTTTTGTAGCTATTGTTGAGAGATACGACGGGATGGCAAGGATTCTACCGTTGGAAAGGATAAATGGTAATGTATATCGCGGCATACACTATCAAAGGTACAAATAAGTATAATTTACGTAGCGATTACTATTAAAAATTTATATATTTTTTAAGTTTAATTATGATCAATAACAGTTCTAGATGATATGATTTATCGCAGACTTCATATATGACTAGTGCTTAAATGCAATGATTATGAATGAACGACAAGCCAATCTCGTAGAATTTATACATTCAAAGTGTATTAAAATTAAACTTATTTTTAAGTAAACATTATGTAAGAATTATGATTTAGTCATCCAACTCCATGATTATTCATCCAATTATTCAATTATCCGAAATATACATACTTAATCTACCAAAAGACCTGGAAGGGTATTTCAAATCGGATTTTTATCACAACATTTTGTCTGCTAGATTATATATCAGAAATAATTATTTTATAATTTAATTAATTCATTAAAAGAAATTGATTACAGCCCCTCTTAGGCTCTCACTACAAAACAGGTCTATGCAGTCAAACATATTCCATTCATTAGACCTGCAACAAATTATTCAGTTTTCCAAAACTGAAATTACAACAAATAAAAAAAATAAAATGAAAACTTTCAATCACGACCAAGTAGAGTCTCGAAAACCAAGGATACAAATTCTCATTTTCTTAAATTAAGAAAGTGACACATCAACCTACTATTTATTGTTACACCCACTTATACCACTTTGACCCTCGTTTCACTTGCTACTCGATACAAGAATAGTTTTTCTTTTAATATACTAGATTTGTTTTTTTTTATACTTACTTTCTTTTGATGATAAAATTACTATAAATTAAAGATAATTTATTATAATTAATTATAATAAAAATTAAATATTTATAATAAATTATTATTAAAGTACAATAATTTACTCTCAAAATATAGTAATTTTTATAAATTATATGAAAAATTATTAATGTACGGAGAGGACTTCCTATATAAATACCTATCTGTGTTGTGTGTATACTTATATTGGTTACCAAGCTCACTTAACCCTAGCAACCATTTCGTTTTCAAACCTTTTTCTTTCACGTATATTATCACTAAATAACCATGAATGAATTGGTGATCGAAGAGCGACGGTTTATCAAGCTCATGGCTCTTGTGGTTCGGGATCATAAGTTGATACGTCTTCGTGTAGAACCGTGAGACAGATTATGGTGCTATCCCTCCTGAGCTTATTCTTCTAACGTTTCTTTTTGTTTTTTTTTCAGTGTAGTGAAAGTGCATATTTTTTCTTGACCTTGCAAGCCCATAGTCACACTGCAAACCCGATGCGAAGTATAGCATCTGGGTATTCTCCTTCACCGTCTATCCCTGCTGAGCTTTTGTTATATGTGTTTTTTTTTTTCTTTTATTTTGGTTTTGGGTCTATAGATTGTTTCTATTAACTCGTATTTAGTTTGCTTGGACATGCACGCACACGTGTAAATAGTGCAACAAGTGTTCAATTATTTATTTATTTTTGAATAATTTTCCCTTCAAATGTTTCTTTTGCTTCAATCGATCAAATTTGAAATTTGGAAGGTAAATTTACAATGATTACCATTGCTCTTTATGAGCTTTAATATAATTTCAGGTTCTCTTTTCAGTTTACAAATGTTACGATTCTGCAATTTTGTGTAATTTCCTTAATTTGCATAGAGAGCATAATCATTAATGTGCTCAAGAACGACAAGTTTGTGAATTGCAAAAGCTCAACAAGATCATATATAAGCTACACATGGTCAGATTAACAAATATAAAAATCTGCCATGTATCGTAAATGATATTTTCTTGGGTATGGTCCAAATTTGCAAGGATGATATACTTTCTTATACGGGACAATCTCCATGTGAGTTTCCTGAGATTTTTAATTTTTTTTTATTTTTCTGACAACAACCAAAACATAGCATTAACATTTAAGCATGATAAGTTAAGACGCCGGGAACTCTACGCAAAGTCTGGTCTTAGGATTTATCATTAACCATTACATCCCTAATAAAAGAGAGTGGTGAATCGCTCAAAAAATTATCAAAGCACTGATTCGCCTCTTTTGCTAATTTGTCTGCCGCTTGGTTAGCTTCCTAGTACGTGTGGTTGATGGACACAAAAACAAAATGTTCAAGCATTTCCCGAATATTTGCGTGGAGGACTTTGAGCCACTATTGCAACTCCAGATTGGACTTATTCAGCATCAAAAGTAAAGAAGTAGAATTTGTATCAATGATAATATGATTAATATAGCAAAAATAAAGCCCGTACCTGGTCTTTTGGAAAAAGGGAAAAAAGTTCGCAGTTGGATTTCCTAACTAAGCCGACAGCTCCTCCGTAAAATGTTAAGCTTAAGAAACCCCGGCGGAGGGGGTTGCCAATAGATGAGGAGATTAACTAGCCGGGTTCCATGGTGTGATGTTTGACAGTTATTGAAGGCTAGTTTAACCTGAAGAGTATAGAGCATTGGATTGATGATAATTTGAGTAAATAAAACTGTCATTTCCAAGGTTCCAAAGCTTCCAAAGTAGAATAATAATTTCGGAAGAAAGCAGGAAATCTTTTTTGGTATAGAGCTCATGCATGACACTTAAGGTTGTGTTTGTTGCGAATATTAATTATATAGAGCGGCCAATGATCTCTAATATGGTAAAAAATCCTATAAAATATGGTCTTCTGATTCTTGATCTATCCCGCATACAAGGCAAATATCTAGAGAATTTTTGAAATGCGATTTCCAAAAGTGAGTTGTGGGTAGACTGTTGGGGGCTATAAGCCATAGAAAAAATTTTGTTCGTGGTTGAAGATTGATTTTTGTAATAATGTATCGTGGGAGAGAGAGTTGGTTGATATTCGAGTTAATATTGGCACATATATGATAAGCCGTGCATATATCTTCTCCATAAAAGTAAACTATGCAACGCGATTCATGAGAAAACAAACGATAGTCGGAGATCAATGCAACGATCTACTACAACCGCAAAAACTGCATCTAGTTGAAAGATATCCCGCAGTAGTTTTTTTTCTTTTTTTTTGTTTCTCCACACTAAATATTTTTATTTCTCATATATATAACTCCTAATATTTAGTGAAGAATGTCGAGGTCATTCCACTTGATTACTAGTCTAACACAAACTCATAATCGTATGTTCGCTTATGCTGATGAATTGCTCACCAAAAAGGGCCTTGAGATAATAAGCCTTCTACACGTTTATTTTCCAAATGACGCTTCGCTTTTATCTTCAATAATAGCAACCGTAAGAGGATATTTTACCAAAAAATGAACAAAAAATAAAATATTTTATCATAAAGGAAGAAAGAAAGAAAACTATGTCCCAAATTAAGATTTATTTGGTTATAGTTTTTAAATAAATAAATCTATTTCTCACTAAAAAGAAAGCTAAATGCCAAGCCTAACCATGAGAAATTCAGGTCCAGAGCGAGAAAAAAAACGTCCCTTTATATAAATAAAAAAATTCAAATTTTAATCATTTAATATCAACAAGATTTTAGTTATTACTGTATAAATATTACATATCATCTAACATAATTTATTATTGCATTTTTAGATACAAAGTTTTTAATTATGCACTCAACATCAATATTTTTCAACATATTCTTTTCAATACTCAAAATTGCTAAACCGAACAAATTAAGTTGTAATAGCCAAAAGTGTTATCATTTATAGTAACTCTATGCTTAGAAAATAGAATATAATTTAAGATAATTTTGAGAATTCGTGTTGATCAAAAAGGTTTTGCGGTTTTTTAATTAAAAATTCTAAACGATAGATAGTAGGGATTGACTATATCTTAGATCCATATTGATACAGAAATATAGGAATATGTTATATCAATTAAAAATAGTTTCATAAAAAAAATAAATATTTTTTGGAGAATCCTAGGCC
>MKEJ01051385.1:0-16287 GCA_001753735.1 Embelia ribes | reverse complement strand
TCGTGCATGCATTCTTAGTGGATTCTTGGTGCCTCCTTTAAGGACGACTTAGGTACGATTGGGATATTTCCTAAGAAAAGTTAGCACCTTCTGCGATTTTAACTATCTTAATATAATTACTATACTCTTCTGTGAATCTTTGTAAAAAGAGGTGTATGTGATTGTGTAAGATTTAACAGTATTTTTAGGTTGTGTGTGTGAATTTGATAAGTGAGGGCGCTCTGGTATTTTAGTGATAAATTGAAGAAATTTTTGAAAAGTATAGGATTAAATTTGGTGAGTAAAAAGACGTACACTAGACCAAAAAATATGTAGGTATTTACTTAATATCGTGTTGATAACAAATGATGGAAACATAGCTTGTAACGTAATAAAGCAAACAAACAAAATATTCATTCATACGTAAGCTATCCCTGTAAGTATATTATGAGTATCTATATATTTGATAACTTATTTATTTGTGTATTAGTATCCATAAGTAGGTAGTCTGGATGAAAGCCTAAAGAAATAAGACGTAATTTTAACAATTACGTATGGAGACCCAGAACAGTAATTCGACGTCATCATCTTCTGAAGTTGATTCAACCCCAATTAGTGACAAGTAATAGTAAGTATGGAAAGTGGCTCTACCCGACCGTGCTTAAAAATATTTGGAAGTGAAGCTAGTCTAAGAATGAGGTGTTTTAACATAAAATCTTTAGGTGGGAAGCAGGACCGACTTTGAGGATTAGTCGTAAAACGGTACACCAATGACAAAGTGTTCCTATGTGTGGGTGCGCGGATGTGAGTGATAAAGAAATTTGGCTTAGTCCTAATTAACCCCATGAATAAGTTGTTTTTGTTTATATAATCACAACTATATGATGTGCAATTCTCTAACAACATGCGCCTACATAAATGTCTATGTGTTTGTACTTAACAAGGAAGATTTAAGCGTGCGTCAGTATGAACAATGAATATGTGAAACTTGGAAATAATAAAAATAAAACCTCCATGGGTGAACCGCATATGTGTATGTGTAAGTATGTGTGAGGGTAAATGTGACGTGTTCATACATATTTATGCATGGAAAGCACTGTGTCATGTATGAGTAAGTATTTCGGGTGTGTGTGTAAGTATGTCATGTATGTGTGTGAGAGTATGTCGGGTATGTATGTAAGCATGTCGTGTGTGTGGAGGTATGTCATGCGCACATAAGTGTGTCCAAAGGAGTCGATATCGTGAATACAAATGCATATAGGGGGAACACAGTGTGGCCTTTTTTATATGAAAAATTTATGAACTTTAGGCCATGCGGGCCATTTTGAAATTGTGGAAAAAAATGAAAATTTGATTTGTCAAAAAGTTGGGGCCATGTGAGCCATTTTTGTGAAAAGCTAAACAATTTGCGAAAAACATTTTTAGGAGCGGGAGATGAACTCCTGTTCAAAGTTTAAATCAGGTCTCATGAGAGACTCAGGGTGTGGAAAGGTATCCACCTAAAATTTTTATGTAAAAAGTCTAGAGGAATTGCGGTCTCAAGTTTGAGTATTTTACTAATGCAACATTTGAGGGGCCCCAGTGTGTTAGTTCCTATGGTGCTTGTTTGTGACATCGATCTTTGATTCGGGTTCGTGAACTTTTGGTTGCAATGTCCAAAATTGATTATAAGTGTGACCTAATGCCATTAGGAGGCGAAAAATGATATGTTCTACATGTTCTATCGTACTGTGATAAGGAAGAACTTGAAACAAAGAAACTGATTTCAAATGCAATGTAACTAACACTCATATACATATTACTTTGAACTGTGTAGGTAAGTAGCATGCATGATGAAAATACTAAGATTCCCAGTGCATTGTAAGTTTTCTAATTATGCTTTAAATTCCTAAATATTTTAATAATTCTCATTTTAACTACTAGAATCAACGAGTGTGCTATGTTTACTCATGAAATGCCCTAACCGTCTGTTATATTTCTCTATTTTAAAACTAGAAGATAGTAGTTCGGGTGCCAAGCACCGTCCATCATCTCACATAGGAACTAAATTGGGTAGCATGACGTCTAGATTATGTATTATTGAGTAATAAAAGGAATAGCTAGGGCAAGTAGATTGGATTTGCAGTGTTCGTGTGGAAGAGTCAGGGCCTGGTCAGCTAATGTGGTAGTGGTTCTAAAGGTGATACTTAACTAGTTGTGCATGTGGGAGGTAGGGACACCATTGTTAGTATAACTTTTTCCTTTGGTTCATGTTTAAGGTTAATATACCTAATGATGAAGCATAATTCCTAGCATTCGATGTAGTTGTTTTTAAAGTTTAAAAAGGGCAAAATTTGAAGTAGAACTTGTAACATTTTTGTGATGCTTCTGGATGACGTGTCGCATTTAGATTGCATTTTGGGTCACTCTGGATCTGGGGCATGACAGGATGGTATCAGAGCGAACTGGGGTATATAAACCATGGTTGGCCTTGAGTTGTGAACTCATATAGGATAAGAAGTAATCAATACAAGGGCAAGGCAGGGGTTAGGCATAACCTATAATAATGCAGTAAATTTGGAGACGTGTGCATTAAAATAGTGTATGAGTTTTCGTCTTCCGAAGGCATGTTGAACCCTTTAGACATATCGTCCTAAGTTGCAAAAACCCTAAGACAAAGAGTCTAGTGTGAAATAGTTGAGGCCAATGGTTGGGGAAAGGCGCTCTTCGATAAGTATAGAGGTAGTTGGATTAGTGGACAATTTTTTTTGTGGTAACAACTGTTCGATGATAGATTTAAGGTAAAGTAGCATGCCTAAATTTTTCTTCGAACACAATTTGACGTAAGATGACCATTAACTGGAGATGATGACAACTTACTAGACCTATGGTAGAAGGTCTTAAGCACAAATTCATTCTACCATGGGTATGGGATAGTTGAGAAAGTTTCCAATAGTCACATGGGGTTTTGGACGGGAAGGGAGTGGCAATAGATGAACTATAAACATAGACGATTTTAAGTAAACATGAATTCTAAAAAATTGAGCAAATAATGATGGTGAATGAGACGTGTATGTACATATTCCAAAGCAAATTATGAGAATTTATAAAGTTTTGTGTTGATCATATATAAATATTTTCCATGATATAATGTGCAAATGGCACTGGAGTCTAAGACAAAAGAAGATAGTAACAATCGTTTGGGACGTGAACCCATTTTCAATTTCAATACTACAAACCTCCTCGAACGTGTAAGGGAACTACGACCGACTTTAATAGCGAACCTTCATTAGAAGGGGTAAACCCTACAAAATTCGAAGAACCAGTGACCCTAAATAAGTAGAAGGACTATCGGTGATTATTGATGTAATATTCCGAAAATACGTACAAAGTTTTCACGTACATAAATAATATTATTATAACCTATAATATATTATTTATTACATATTTGTGTATTTGTGCCGTGGCGTAACACTTGGAGGTAGTAGAATGTAGTATTTGAGTTGGGGTGTTGAAGTTAAGCCTTAATCAAAGCTTACCATTTCTGCACGTCCAAACCCTATCAGACAGTTTTGAGCAACTGGACAAGTCAATGGACAACACGTTCCAAAGTTTGTTTTTTTGGCCAAAAATTTAAAAAATTTCCATGATTTTATACTACCTGACTGTTGTCTGATGGTTGTCCACCGACAAACAAGAATCAGACAGTATTATGGTCACCAGATAGAGACAACGTTGGGGTCTTTACCTTGTTGAATTTTATCACATCCTAGTGGTTAAAAAGCATATTTCTTCTTAATTTCAAAAAATAAGAGAGAGAGAGTTGTGGTGATTTTCTAACTTCAATATTTATGCCGACAATCTATCTAGCTTTATTGACTGTCTATGAATAAAAAATATATATCTGGAATCCTTGTTGCGAGGCCTACCTTTTGAGGTAAGTTTAAACATTTCTTTCTTTTGTTTGAGTTTCCTCATCTTTTTTAGCCTTTCGTGTCTATCGAAACAAATCTATACAACTTCTTTCTTATGTTTCGTAGATCATTTTTGTGTATAGGTTCGAGGTGATTTCAAGTGCATAACTAGATCAAACCGGAAGACTAAGTGGGGGAGATTTGGGGGTTTTCTCAGGGGAATTTTAGGGCATCGTTTCGAGTTTTTGAGGTACTGATAGAGTATAAGCTATAATATAAATTTGAGCATGTTTGTGTTTTGACATATATAACATGTCTCGATTTGTGTGTTTGACTTTCTTGTATGTTGCGTTGCCAAATACGTGTAAGATTGTTGTGGTAGAGGTTTGAGCATGAATATCGTATATAATAATGTGGCAATGGATTTATCGAGGCATATATATATATGGAATAGACATATTCGAGGTATTCAATGTTTGTGTTGATGATAATATACTCATGGCATATCATGATATACTTGTGGCATACATATTTGGGAGTGTACTATGTTGAGGTTTCATTGTGTTGAAAACATTTTTGAGGTAAAAGTATCAGGTGAAAATATTTGTGAGGTAAAGTATTTGTGTAAAATATTTTCGTGATAAAGTGGTGAACTTTGCGTAAAACATTTGTGATGAAAATATAACTATGTCGAGAAGATAATTGTGGCGAGAATTCATATGTAGCAAGAAGGTGTTGTGGCAAGAATAGTGCGAGGCATGTGTTGCATATTTAAATTTTTGGCTTGTGTATTCAAAGGTCGCATTGCCCTATTGCATATATAAAGAAGCTTAATTGTGGAATTCAACACATCAAATTGTGGACATATTTACTAAAGCTCTTGGTGTACATTCCTTTTTCTCTGTTATGCAAGTTGAACGTTTCATCCTTACACGCTCCACTTTAAAGAAGAGTATTATGGGATATTATTTATTACAAACCAATTTGATTTATTTCTTTATTTAGCTATTGTAATTAATTATTGATTTATTTCTCTATTTCTGTTATTGTAATCAATTACGTAGATTTGGTGCAACTTCCTTACCCAATGTATTCTATAAGTCAACATATGGCCGTACGTTTTGTTCAATAAGAAATAAGGTTACTATTTCTCTCGTTGTTTTACTTTTCTATCATATATTATATAATTAAAAACTAATAATCATGATAGGGGTATAAACACCACTTCCAAAAACATAAGTGTTTCCCTACATAGATCTAATTCTCGAACGCTGCCCTTTTCTCTTTTGTTAACTTTTTACATAAAACCATTGTTAACGTCAAGTCAGAGGCTTAGATTTGTTTATTCTTAATTATAACATTTTCCTACTTATGTTTTCTTTCCATGTTAAGATAATTTTATTTCATGTTTTGTTTATTTTCTTACTAATTGTTATAGTTATTGCGTATGAAAAGAAGTTTGATCGTGCGATTCAATACATCAATTTGAACTATTTCTATCTTTTTACTTCATCTAACATATTACTTTTACCAGCACAAAAAAGAATTAGTTAGCCAGATATTCTAAAAATGCCACAGCTCATAAATATAACAATTATATAAAGTCCTTTGATAATTATTTTTTTAATCACAGTAAGAATTAATACCATAAAAACTTCGATACTAATTACTCTCAAGTAAAATTAAGAATGGAATCCAAAACCCTCTACATCGGTTGATGGATGTAAATATCATATATAGAAAACTCAATTTTTAAAAATTACATTATTATATGAGCTCAAAAACATTAAATGAATTTTACGTTTATAAATTTGACCCCCATAAATATGATTTTAGTGTATTAAAATTACCAAAAATATTTTAATTATAAAGGACTAATTTAAAAAGTTTAAATTATGTTTGAAATTATATTTAAGGAAGTGGATATTATTTTGTGATGTTCCAAAATAGAAATATAAATAATTATTTTGGAAAGGAGGAAGGTACATAAATTTGGAATAAACTTTTTGATAAAATTGTCAGTAAACCAGGTGAAAGTTCTCTCTTTTGGTTTGACAATTATATTTCCTTTTCTAACTATTTCCTGAAAAAATAAAAAGCTTCCTTTTATACTACCATGATTATGGTCAAAACAAAATCTTAAGATCATCAAGCTAGAAAATCCGGAGTTAATGATCCAATAAATCTTTGTATAAGTCTTTTATTCCTTTTCTGTTTCTATAAATACATCCGCTACTACTAATTAATATACATCAAACCATATCTCTCAACTCAAGCAAACACACACAAATACAAATAAATCTCTCTCGCAAACATATAAACATGGTGGTGGTGTTGCCTTTTTCATTGTTGTTGGTATTTGCCTTCATCGGTGTGATGTTCCTTGTGAACGTTATATTCTATTGCATCTTCCGTTTCATCTGTGGCTATGAAGATATTCCTCCTCCTATTTGATGGAAAACATAATAATTAAAATTTAAGTACGTCGTTGATAGGCACCGAGGATTAGTACTACGCTCCCTATATGCACTTTCGCATCTCTCTCTCTCTCTCTCTTTTTTTTTCCCTTTCCCCTTCTAAGTTTCTTCGTATCAATTAAGTATATGGTGTAAGGACTGATTTATATATAAGAATTTATGTTTGAGTTTTTGGATTTCCTCTATATTCATAATTTCTTTCTTTTTTTTTTAAAGATAACTGGTTGACTTTGTGAAAAAAGGTTCACTCGCCAGGTACGAACCCAGGTTACATAAGTATAAATTTTATGATGATGAGTATGTATGACCTCCAAATTAATGCATTCCGACACTAAAAACAACTCATGGGGTCGCATATAAGACCTATATATAACATAGAAGATTCATTACCATACATGAAATTAAGGCTAGGAAGAGTTGATTATCAAATAAATAGATTAAAAAAAAAAAAGGCAAGGATGAGTCGACTAATCAATTGTGGTATAAACACTGCCTTACTAACTAGTATATATTTTGTCTATTAAAAGAGCCTTGATCATAGCATATAGAAGGATTAGAATGTGTATAGGGGACGAAAAGATATTGATGAAAACTCAGCTCAAGTTCTAAACTCATTTAATTAAATTGAAAAGGCAACGATTGATAAATTATACTTCGCTAAATATCTCCATTACAATGTTAGCAGAAAAAGACCAAATCTAAGCCGAATACACGCCAAAATTGCGACTAGAGTGAATTTTTTTCTAGAAAAGTAGTATTTCATTTTTTGACAAGTGTCACTTCAAATTTTTTTTTAACAATAATCATACTTTTTATTATGGATGCAGATTTTTATATAAAGCTATATTGAATTTTTCTACATATCTTCATTGAGCATTTGACAAGTAAGAAAGAAGTTGTTAATTCTTTTTTTATATATATTAATATTGATTTTCTCTTTCACATATGTCAATTCCTGAATGGATATACTTGTATGTATAAAATTGTTGTACAGTATTACTACAGACACTAAAGGATACTTTCCTACTATTATATATTTATGATATTGTACATCCAACAAAACGCTAGGTGCAGGAAAAGTATTGATATATCATCATTAGGCATAAGATTTGCACCCTTAGCCAAGATATTAACTATCTACTATTAGCTTCCATGCACACATGATTTACTACCAAAAAAACAAAGAGATGTGCGAGATGTTTTGCTACGAATGTACCTATTTTCTTTGTATTCATTTAATTAATATATATAATAAATATAAATGGCCTATTCATTAATCAATAATATGTTTTTGCCACAAAATTAACCCAAACTGCACTATCCTTCTTTTTCTCCCCTTCAGAAGAAACATAAAAAAAATGCAGGCGCAAAGACCTAAATTTTATATTTTTATTTTTGGAGAGAATAGTCAAGGAAGAGGGATGTGATTATTAACTTCTAATATTTATGATTTATTCTTTTGCTAAGAACTGAGAAAATATCAAAATTCAGCTCCATAAGTACTACTATAAATATAAAACAGTGAATTATAATGATGTTTTTTTATACCAAAAAAAATATAATCATTAATATAGTAATTCTTTTGTCTGGTAAAACACTTGTTCATTTGATAAAAGAGGATCAAGGACAACTTGTTATTAATTTTAACAGTATTTAGCACTAAGAAGTCATTAACTTCAATCTCATTTACAAATTATTTGGGCCAGACTTAAGAAATTGGTTAGAGAAAATGGACCCAAAAGAAAATTTGATATTTGATATATCATAGTCCATCGACCATCTATATTTTTTCGTTTTTCGCTCTTTGGCTAACGGAAAATAATAATAATTGTAGTGTTTGTTTGGTTGCTATCTTTTGAGCTTACCGTTCGTATTTTTCTTTCCAAAAACTTAATATCATGTAGCAAATATTTGCTATTTTTAAATTTCAATTTTGCCCACCATATGATATGCAAACAACAGACATAACCCACGAAGTTGGATAAAACGTTTCATATTATTGGTGGTAAAAGTTGCACTTGTTAATTTCGAACACATAAGAAAATTGCAGAAAATGAAATCAGGGTTATTCCTATTTCATTGTATTACAAGTCGACTTATTTTAGACGTTAGTTCGACGCAATGAATCACCGTAGGACGATGCAAAATTGAATTAGCCATTTATAAAACTAGTCTAGTTTCTATAAATAGTCGGTGAATTTTTTCCTGCAATCGGATTTACATTTAAATATTGGCACCATAATATATGTATATTTATCGATTTAAAGGAATGATGTGCAGAGTTTAAATCCTCATCATTCTTAGTTTTCTAAGACTTCTCACACTTGACATAATTTTATTTTCTGTTGGTACCAAGAGTATCTTTTTGGTACACTCGTTACTCCACAACCGTCAATTTCGACCATTAATTTTGATCAAAGCAATGCAAGGGAGGGACACCCATGTCCAAATTTGCTTTTTTGTATCATAGCATAGCCAAATTAAGTCCCATTGCCCTTTAAAATTGGACACTAATATAGACCTAATAACCCCATCTCTTTGTTCTAAACACCCCATAATAACCCCATATGGCCTCTTAATTTTCTCAATTAGTCCATTTGGAACCTTTGATATTTGTTCCCATGACGTACCATTCGAGCTCAAGCCCCACAATTCCACGCTCTTCAACGTACTTGCACCGCTGCTTAGACTGTCGCAATTCCTGGATTTGATGGTCATCATGTTGCCATCACCATACACGTGCAGGCGATCACTTTCGCTCCCTGAGCTAAATGCCTGTACATATCGCTCTTCCCCACTTCCCCCGTTGAATCCTGGTCGTACGATTAAGGGATTTTCGCCTTGAGAGTCGAGAAAAATAAGAACACTCCCACCTCTTTCATTAGCCACACTAAGAAAGATATGATCTCCCGAAATTGGAAAATTACTTACTTGTTCTCGTGCTACTATGGTACGCCATGTGTCAGTCTCAGAGCTATACTCGAACAGAGTTGGATGACTCTCTAAAAAATCAGCAAATAAAAATCGCAAATGACCCGACGGGGGAGGGCTGGATAGTAATTTCATACCGGACCTCCGCCACATAGATGTGCCACGTGGGCCCAATGGGCTTGGAGGGATCTTTCTAACCATCCTGCGCATCGGATTAACACAAATAACTTGTTGCGTAGCGTTTAAAGCGAAAAGAAAATAATTACCCGAGGCAGTTAAAAAATAAAGATCTTCCTTGGGCGGCACAATAGAGTTCAATAATCCCGCTATTGTAATTTTGAACCATCGGTCGCATCTGTCGGTAAAGCCGTGAAGTAACGAATTCCGTTGCCATCTTTTTTTATAAATGAAAAGCCACGAGGTAGAACTCGAGTTAAGGTTATAATCGCGAACAAAATCTCGATCAGAGATTATTGAAGCGATAATCTTATTGATCGACTTCAATCGAAAAATATCGGGTATGGCTAGTTTAAATATTATGTACTCAAGGAGCTCGGAAGGGAGAAGAGAAAAACCGACCGCATTTATTGTCGAATTTCGGTGGCTTTCCATTGAAGAAGAAAAAGTTATGGTTTAGCTTTTGCAGTTGCAAGACCAATTTGTATCTGTCATTAAATACTATGATGGTGATCATATTTTTTTCTTGGGGAGTAAGCTATAATAAGGTATTAACATAAATAATGTTATGTAAATAAATAATATTGTGTTGATGTCAGGACAAAAAATTTGGACGTGGCATCTGATGTGGTTGATTGTCATAGTCGGATAAATGGACGGTCTAGATTTAACGCGTGGGATCTTTCGTCAATTTGAAAGTAACATAATTGTTAGGTATGATATTAGCTCTTAAGAATATGTAAATTATTGAATATAAAAATAGTCAAATATTACTAGTTTGGTAAACGTCTTTTAGTTTAGGTACAGTCAAGCATGCACTTGTGTTCACAAATACAGTACTTGTAATGGCTAAGAAAATAACAATTACTGCATTATGGGAAAATAATAATAATTATTGTTATTATTATTATTTGGCTCTTATTTTTGTCGATGGGACACAGAAAGGGTATTTGTTTCCCTAAACATGTTACGGAAATTTATACAAGTAAAATAATTCTTAGTTAACTTTAACGTATAGCTAGGGTATAAGAGAATTTTGATTCAAAAATGAAACGTAGAGAGAGCTGCTAAATATAATTATGTCTGGCCTGATTGGGTGATCTCAATCAACATTCAAAGGCCTGCTATGTTTACTCGATGAAGGAATAGAATTTTATAGTCGCCTCGACTGTTAAGCACTCTTATGAAACGAAGTGTTTTGAACAAATTGAATTGATTATAATTGAGAATTGGAATCTATTATTAAAAACCCCTGATGAAGTTCACAAAACTCAAAATAATACACACTCAAGCAAAACTTCTTATTATTTTTGTACCGCTTTACATAAACAATAAAAACTACTTGAATAAATTTAAGCTCAATTAAGGCATTGAAGAAGCATACATATAATAATGAGGTATGCTTCTTTTTTTCTTTTTTCTTTTTTTTTTTAAATCTGGCTCTTGTTTTCTGAATTATGCTAATTATTAAAAGTAGTTTCCTTTAAGTGAAAACTTGTGGCCATGATTTGAAGCGTGCAATAAGAAATATTAATGTTTCTAGGTCATAAGAACTTGTTTGTTATTCGTATTTTATTAATAATTACTCACGGAATGATCACAAGACAACACTAGCTATTCATGGAGCTACAAATAATTCGAGCATGGTATTTTTTGGAATTAGAAAAAAATGACTCAAGTCTAAATTGTTTGATGATTTTAATTTTGTAACTATTGTATTTATAATACGCAAAATAGAGTCACCATCGTTGATGATATAGCACTAGGGAATGCCCCTTTTATTTCTGTAGTTTCTTCTTATCAATAAAATTTTTCTATTTTGTGAGAAGAAAAAAAAAGGGGGAGTCACCATCGTTGTAAACTATGACTGACTCATCTTTTATTTGTTTAATTAAATGAAATAAATATTACATGGCATGGGAAAGTACGTAATTGGACGTTAAGTTTTGTAATGGTGCATAATTAGTAACTATTTTTAAGGAAAAAAATGTAGAGCAACAGATTACTGTAAAGAATTATTGATTGATTGTTTTTATTTTTTAAGTAAAAAATTATTTTTTCAGATTATAAAAATAGTTATATATATCGAGATTAAAATTTGTAATTTTTCTAGGTAAAAATAATGAAAAACAAAATTCAAATTGAAAGTTAAGCATACAAATGGAATCAACTTTTTAAGTTATAAATAAAAAAAATTGAGTTTGCATCTGCAACTAAAAAAAAATCCGAAATAATAGGTTCAACATGATTTGGTTCGTGTACGCACCAAAGCCTTTGATACAGCCATCAGCCGATCAGAGACATCGCTCATACTTGGGTGCTCGAATGCATAACATTTGAGATATCCATTAATGTGATTGTAAATAAAACTATTCCTGCTTAATGAGTAATACCATAAATGATTTCAAAAATAAAAGTTATATGAAATGAAATCGCAAATTGAAAACAAAGGGACGATGGNNCATACCCGGAATCATAGGATACCGGATAGGATCAGTCCAAAGCTAGACTCGAGTACCTAACATGCATACTCAACAGCATAGGGCAATTGATTGCATATATAATCCACAAACTCTCCTAAAAGAACACTTGATAAACATCCAAATGGACTGGGTTCGAACTCATATATCTACAAGGCTGGATCAAATAACAACCGTTACATATTCCTCTCGTGCACAATCCGGACCCAACTCTGACCTCCAAGACCCGGGACCCCGCTAAGCGTATGCCCGGGACTTGGCAGGTCCGGGTTGGGTCTGAGTCCATACATAAAGTAGGGCCATCTCCATAGCAAGTCATTAACATACATTAAGCAGATTAAAGGACTAATTTGCTCATGATTATTCCTAAGCCCAAGTCTCTCTTTTTCAAATCCATCTCCCGCCATTTCCTACTCAACTTCTCAACAACCAGTCCACGTGTCACCACCAAGCAACAATGCATACACCTCCTCAAGACCTGCAAATCCATGGACCACCTCAAACAAATCCAAACCCACCTCTTCAAAAACAATCTAGAACAAAACAAAGAGGCCCTCAACAAAGCCCTAATCATTCTCACAGACCCATCATTAGGAAACCTTAATTACGCCGTGAGAGTGTTTAGTTTCGTCGAAAACCCGACTTTGTTTAGTTACAATGTGATGATCAAGGCATTTGTTAAGAATAATAGGTTTAGGAGAGCCTTGGTTTTGTTTGATCAATTGAGGGTACAGGGTTTGTGGGCCGATAATTTTACGTACCCGTTTGTTTTCAAGGCAATCGGGTGCTTGAAAGAGGTTTTATTGGGTGGGGAGGTTCATGGGTTTGTGATAAAATGTGGGATTGAATTCGATTGTTACGTTTGTAACTCGATGATGGATATGTACGCGGAATGCGGGTGTGTTGGGGTTGTGGAGGAACTGTTTGATGAAATGCCTGAGAGGGATTTAGTTTCTTGGAATGTTTTGATATCTGGGTATGTTAAATGTGGTCAGTTTGAGAATGCTATAAGTGTATTCCAACGGATGAAACTTGAGAGTTATGTAAAGCCCGATGAAGCTACGATTGTGAGTACTCTTTCGGCTTGTACGGCATTGAAATATTTGGAGCTTGGAAAGGAAATTCACTATTATGTTGTGAATGAGTTCAGATTGACGGATATAATAAAAAATGCCTTGTTGGATATGTACTCAAAATGTGGGTGCTTAGATATAGCTAGGCAGATTTTCGATGCTATGCCTGTGAAAAATTTGATATGCTGGACTAGTATGGTGTCAGGGTATGCGAATTGTGGGCAATTAGATGAAGCTAGGGTTTTGTTCGAGAGAAGCCCATCAAGAGATATTGTTCTCTGGACAGCTATGATTAATGGGTACGTTCAGTTTAACCGTGTTGAAGAAGCGGTTGATTTATTCAGGGAGATGCAGATGAGAAAGGTTAAACCGGATATGTATACAGTGGTAGCTCTTCTTACTGGATGTGCCCAGTTAGGAGCGTTAGAACAAGGGAAATGGATACATGAATATATTGATGAAAACAATTTAAGAATTGATTCTATTGCTGGTACGGCTCTTGTAGACATGTACTCTAAATGCGGATGTATTGATAACGCCCTCGAGATTTTTTATGGCTTGAGAGAAAAAGATACAGCATTATGGACTTCAATTATCTATGGCCTTGCGACAAATGGAAGAACCAGAAAAGCCCTTGATTTGTTCTCGGAAATGAAATCAGCTGGTTTTCGACCTGATGATATTACATTCATTGGTGTTTTAACTGCTTGTAGTCATGGTGGATTAGTAAAAGAGGGCCGGGAATATTTCAATTCCATGAAAAGTATTTATCAAATTGAACCTAAGTTAGAGCATTACGGGTGTTATATCGACCTCCTTGGTCGTGCAGGTCTACTAGACGAAGCTGAGAAATTAACTAAAAACGTGCCAGAAAAAAGTGATGGAATTTTAATTCCATTATATGGTACTTTGTTAAGTGCTTGTAGAACTTATGGTTACTTTGAAATGGGTGAGCGTTTGGCTAGAAGACTTGCAGAGATTGAAAATAAGGATTCGGGTGTGCATACTCTCGTGGCGAATATGTATGCATCTGTTGAGAGATGGGGTGATGTAACTAAGGTGAGGGATAAAATGAAATCTCTTGGAGTGAAGAAATCACCTGGGTGCAGCTCGATTGAAATTGACGGTGATGTTCATGAGTTTTTAGTTGGTGATTTGTCTCACCCTGAGATGAATGAAGTTCATCTTATGCTGGAGACGATGGCAGGACCAATGTCGAACTTAGAAGAGATTGATTTGGATCAAGATAACTTCATTGCTGATTACTCATAACTGAGACAAAATGTTCCGAAATACCTTGATTGGAAACTGAAAAATGTAAAATAATTTGGTACCTTCAATGGTGAACTATATAAGGAAAAGATGCGATATGCAACGAGGCATTGGAACCAAGGAAAGCTAGAAGAGCGTGCAGACATCAACTCGACCTGATAGCTAGAAAATAGAAGTGCATCAGGTAATCTGTTCTCAAAACAATTCTTTAAATTAATTTTGAACAGTTTGTTCCTAGTGCTCTGCACAACTAGGGAAAGACGGCTTCTTTGTAATTGTGTGTTTACTTGATTTTGATTATTCATGACAATACATGTAATTCTAATATTTATGTGATAAAGGAACTTATCATAGTTCTTGGTGCGCTACACTTCGTTTCGGTGTTTCATTTATACAGAAATGTTGTTCTTCTTCCGAGTGGAAACTGAATTCAAGTTTAAAGTTGCTCATGTACTTGTAAGTTCTTTAATAAGGAATAATGCTACATACACAGAAATTCAAATAGTGCGACATCTAGAGGAAAAAGACATATCAGTAAAATGTTAAATGTAACATGAGACACCTTTTCCATAGTTATCATTTTTGCATAGAGAAGTTATAACTTAAATGAAAATAAGTCCAGTTCACTGTTTTGTTTGTGATAATTATCTTGCACCCGATTAGAGATTGGTTTACGGCTAAACTTTCTCCATTACATGTACAAGCAGACATTCGTACTTTTTCTATGTAACAACAAAGCACTCACAGAGCACTGACATTATATATTAACTGTATCCTTCAAGAATAAATCATATTCTAGTCATTAGTTTATAAAAGTTGATAAAATATTGACTTGCTTTATGTCGTAGGTCTTCATGATGATTATAAAGAAAGACACCATCTAATAGATGCAGATTTATTCTGACTTTAGATTCACTAATTCATACCCTCTAGTCACACACTAACCATACAAAATTTCGAAATCATTTAGATATCTAAAATATTTTATTTGTAATAAATATAAAGTAGACAAGCGGCAGGAGCGTAGTCATAACCACCACCACCATCATCATCATCATCCAGATCTTGAAAATCCCAATAGATTGGGGTTGGCTAAATGGAACAAAGTAAGGCATCACGTTGGGTCATTGACGTGAATTTTTTGACCCCACTCATTCCAATCGAAAGCCATCTTCTCGTCCAATATTGTAATGCGCACGTCCTTTTGTAATACTTGTATCCATGTAATTAGGGGTCTGCTTCTGTTTTTCCCGTCCGTTCCTACTCCAATGTTCTCGCACTTTCTAACTGATGCACTCACTGGTCTCTTCTTATATGTCGACATTATCTTAAAAGGCTCTCTTTCTTCTTATCTTCAATAGGTGTAACTCCTAACCTGACCCAAATCTCTTCATTATCTTACCACACATCTACCATAACATATGCATCTCAACTACACTCATCTTGTATTTATCTTGTTTCTTAGTAACCCAACACTTACAACAAAACTGGTTGTACTGCAATCCTATAAGATTTTCTTTTCAACCGTATATGTATATATTACGATCACATAGAACTCCAGATGCACTTCTCTACTTTATCCATCCTGCTTAGATTCTATAATTGACATCTCTTTCTATCTCACTATTACTTTGAAGAATTGATCTTAAATATCGAAAATGATCAATCTTTGGTACCACATCCCCAGTTAAATTAACTACAAGTGGATCCTCTATCTGTCATCCACTTAAACAACACTCCATATATTTAGTTTTTGACCTACTGCGAGATTCTAAAGTATGTCTCCACAATTCCAATTTATTGTTTATACCTGTTCTAGTCTCATCAACCAAAATTATATCATCAGCAAATAATATGCATCACGGCACTTCAGTTTGGATGTGTCTTGTCAGCTCGTCCATTACTATTGTGAACAAAAAAAAGCTTCGTGTTAAGCCTTGATGCAATTCTATTGTAATAGGAAAACTGAACGACAAGCCACCACATGTTTTGACATTGATAATTG
>MKEJ01051382.1:0-10007 GCA_001753735.1 Embelia ribes | reverse complement strand
CCTTTCACATTGGATTTTATCATTGAAGGGGTAATACAAACCTTTCTCCAATTTCAGAATTTGTAATTTTAGCCAAAATTTTTGCAAGTTTCTACATTTTTAGAGGTGAAAATTGGGGGTTTTGCGGAAGATCCAGTCTTTTTCAAATTAACAAATTATCAAATCTGTTTCCATTCAGTATCACCTTTTTTTTATTTTGTCTTATAATGCAGTTCTTCACGAGGTACTTGTCAGAAATTTAATTACATGTGTACACATATATTGATATAATTACGCTAAAGGTCCCATAGTTTTCTTAAAAGCTGTACTTTGGCTTTCATAATTTCAATTGAAACATTCGTAGTCCTCAAACTTTGAATAGAGGACATATATGGTTCTCATTATAGACACTGACCAATCATGATTTATTTTTGTGAGAGAGATTTTTTTAAGATTATTGACGTTGATATTGTTTACTATCTTGAGCAATTAAATGTTTTGAATGCAAGCAAAAATTCCAGAAAGGACCGAATATGACTCAATTTAAAATCTTAAATTCAAATATCTATCATATCTTATTGTAAAAAATCTATATCTTTAATAATTTTAAAGCATTTTAGAATTAACCAAAAATTTAATGGCTCAAGATTTAAGAATAAATATGCACAATATTTAAATTTTTGGAACTAACAGTGCATAATATGTAAAATTTAAGAATTAAAACTATATAATACTAAAATATAGGAACAAAAATAGAAGAAATTGTATTGTTTGGGAACTAAAAATAAAATTAATCCTTTTTTTAAAATTACTTTTTTTCCTTGTGGGTTTTCAATTAGTTATTATTTTCCACCATGCTCTGTTCTGTTCTGTTGTGTACTCTGCTCTCATCACTACTTCTCTGCTTGCAACATGTCAAGATTCTAACTTCTCTCTCTCTCTCTCTCTCTCTCTCTCAAGATCACTGATAACAAATTATAATTCCCAATTTCAATTTGATCTATTATCTGGGTTTCTCTCTCTAGAATGGGGAAAGCGACGAGGTGGCTGAGGAGCTTGCTGGGTATGAAGAAAGATAAGGAGAATTGCGATAGCTCCAGCTCCGGCGACCGGAGAGAACAAAAAAGGTGGAGCTTTCACAAGTCCGGTAAGGTTCCGGCGAAAGACGGGGCTTGGCTGAGATCTTACATTGCCGATACCGAGAGCGAGCGGAGCAAGCACGCGATTGCGGTGGCGGCGGCAACGGCGGCTGATGCGGCGGTGGCGGCGGCTCAGGCTGCGGTGGCGGTGGTGCGGCTGACTACTCGAGACAGGGGAAGAGAGATTTATTTGGCCGCGGTGAAGGTTCAGAGTGTTTTCAGAGGATATTTGGTATGTTGGGTTTCTGATTTTGGAATTGGTTTTTTGTTTTTTGAAATCACTTTTGTGTTTTCTGAAATAGCTTATCCATTTATTTCCAAATTATTGCACAAATTTTATTTTTCAGTAAATTTTAAAATATTATAATTTAATATTTTAATATAACAGAAAATTTGTATTAAAAAATAAATATAAATTTAGTACTTTGTTACTATATTTTAAATATTAAATTATTATAATTTGAAAAAATTTTAAAAACATACTGGGCAATAATATGTAGACCGAGAATATATTTGTTTTCACTTTTATTGTTCTGTTTTTATTGTTTGAACATACTTGATGTGAATTACTCTGTTTTATCTATTCTAATAAATTTTTATTTTAATATTAATTGTTTTTATTTTTGGAAATGGTTTTGTAATTTTTGAAACTACTACATTTCAGTTTTTGCCCAACTTATGTTTTTCAAATTAGGTATTCGTTAATTTTATTTTTATCTCTTATATCATATAAAGCTATGAAGTCCTCTGTTCAATCTAATCTAAGCTAGTGTTGCAGATTTAATTTAATTTTTTTTTTTATCTTAAAGGCTTATGTGCATTTCTTGATTCTGTTTTTCCCCCTGAAATTGACACTATAAAAATTAAGCTGCACGTATATAATCTTTTTCTTAATTTGAAAGAAAATATTTTTTTTTCCGTTGAAGTTACCACCAAATGAACCATAAAAGATTTGGTTGTATTGTTATTTGTTCTTTTTTCTAATTTTTTTAATTGTATGTTTATTCTGATCTTGGCCTATTTCATGAATATTGTTTTCATTTTCAGAAATACGAAACAATTTTGGAATCCACAAATAATGTCAAATTCCCAAATTGCATTTCAACAATTATCTCCATGTTTTGTGGAAGATTTTGAAATTTGAAAGACTTTAATTTTTAAATAGTTTCCTATAGTTTGCTCGCTCACTTCACTGGTTTTGAATTGAAATGGCCGTTATACCATGTTTGACTTATTTTTATTTCTCTTTATTAAATAATTGTTACATGTGCATAATTAAATCCTACTAATTTCCATCTCCCTTGAAAAAAAAAATCTAATAAGAATTCAATAGGAATTATTTAATAAATTTATTTTCCCTTTGTTATAGGCCCGAAAAGCTCTAAGAGCACTAAAAGGACTTGTGAAAATACAAGCACTTGTGAGAGGGTACCTTGTGAGAAAAAGAGCTGCTGCAACTCTACATAGTATGCAAGCACTTTTTCGGGCACAAGCTGTGGTTCGATCCCAAAGGGCTCTTCGTTCCATCAACAAGGAATACCGATATTTGATCGATGTTAGAGGCCGGAGGTCAATGGTATGAACGACGCACCCTTGTTATGTTTCCAAAAGCTGTTTTATAATTTCTAAAATAGAACGTAGAGATGTCTCATTTCCATTAGAGTAATAATATGCCTAAAAACTATTTGTACAAAAAAGCTGTATAAATTTGATTTAATTCTCGTTATTGGTTATGGTTTGGAGAATTTAATTTTAGTTTTAGAGCTAGAATTCAATGCGATTTCATGATACAAGGTCACTTAAATGGGATTATCAAAAATAAAAAATAGTCACTTCAAATGGTGTCATAGGTTGAATTTAGCTCCAAAACTAGTCAAATCGGAAAATTAAGCAAAAAATGAAAGCTTTATTCTTCTTGTCAAATTAGCTAATTATCCTTGTTTTCTAAATTTCCACAGGAGAGATTTGATGAAGTTAGGAGCGAATTCCACAGCAAAAGGCTATCAACATCTTACGAAAATTCTTTTAGCCCATTTGAGGAAAGCCCGAAAATCGTTGAGATCGACACATACAAGCCCAATTCAAGATCCCGAAGAATGAGCACATCGATTTCGGATTATAGCGAAGGCCCGTATTATCAACCCATTTCAACACCCCAACAATGCCCACTTCCTTCAAAAATCTATACACCCAAAGCCAAAAATTTCGAAAACTATGAATGGGGCTTCTATGGAGACGAATACAAGTTCTCAACCGCTCAAAGCACTCCACGTTTTGCAAATCTGTGCAAGCCCAATGGACCGCCAACGCCATCTAAAAGCGTGTGCGGAGATAGTCTTTTTAGGCCATATTCGAATTATCCAAGTTATATGGCGAATACACAATCTTTTAGCGCGAAATTAAGGTCTCAAAGTGCCCCGAGACAAAGGCCCGAGTTAGGTTCAAAGAAGAAGATGTCGCTCGACGAAATAATGGCCTCTAGGAGTAGCTTGAGTGGTGTTAAAATGCAGAGATCTTGTTCTCAAGTGCAAGAAAATTTAAACTTTTAATTATCTCTTGTTAGTTTTCATTATGATTTTTTTTTTCTTTTTCCTTTTCTTTTTCTTTGTTTTTTTTTTTTCCTTTTAATGTTCGAAAGAGATTTGGAGATAAATTTGCATAGTGGAGGACTTGAGAGGTACTAACACATAGGGTGAAATGTGCAAAATTTCTCTTAGCTTTTGTTTTTCAATTGTTAGTGTTGACAATAGGGATAGATAAGTGCTTGTAAATATGTGTCCCATGCTTCATGTTTTTATGAATGCAAATCATTGTCTTTTAATCTCCTGACATATGTTTTGTAGTATTTAATATTTGAAGAAAGTGTTAATAGCTTTTCTATAACATATACGTTTCTATTTCTCGACTTGGACATGCAGTTGGTTTTTTATTTTTTATTTTTAAATAATTTCTAAGCAAAAAAGTTAATCTTTTCACATCATACTATGATATGAAAAAATATAGAGGCGCCCAATTTAAAACTTCTTGTTTTATGGATCAAAACAACAAAATATTCATAACTTTTAAATTAAATGAATAAAAAAATTTTGAAGCTTAAAGATTGCAAATAAACAAAAATCCATTGATTAAGCTGTGTTAAACCAAAAGGTAAGTCAAGAGGGGGTAGTGAATTGATTTTTTATAAAAATTACCGAGTTAAAAAATATTTTCTTCTTTTTTGAAGATGTGTTGTGAGATGTATGATGAATGAGTAAGTGATAAAAGTAATAAAAAGTATTGAAAATAAAGTGCAAGGAAAGAAATACGATACCGCGATATATAATGGTTCGACAATAATTTTTCCCGACAATGAATCGATAAAACTCTTATGTCCACTCTTCAAGGTTGTACGCCTAAAGTTCCCTTTAAAATGAAATGTAAGATTTTACACTCTAAAGAACCGGTTAGTATTCCATATTCTAATTGTGACAAAAACCAAGTAGTTTGATAGGTATCACTTGCTACCTAAACCCTTGAGCTACACGAATTCCTAATTCGAACTTGTACTCACAACTTGAGCACAATACCTCTCAAACTACCCAAAACTCACTCAAGAAATAAAATGGAAGTTTATATACTACTTCCAAGGATTACAACAAAGTTTAATATGAAGAATGTCACTTAAATAAATCCTTACAAATTGATGTTAAAAGTTATACAAATATGGAAAGGGAACTTGAGCTTTTAGCTTTTGTTTTTGGCCTTTTGAACTTCTCACACTTGAATAATTCTTGCTATATTTCATCAATAGAATGTTTGGAGATATATATCTCAGAAAGGAGGGGGACAAGCACATTGAGAGGTTGCTTGTTGTCCTTAGGTGAAGCCGTTGTAGCTGTAAAAGTTGAAATCATAAAGATATGATGTCTTACTTTGTTCGGGGGCCCAGAGTGGGCTGCTCGGAAGGTGTCCGGATCCAAACAAGCCTTGGATACCCTGTGGATACAAGGTTTCCAACTTAGTCAAATTTCAACTTTAGTTTCAAATGCACCAACTCTGTGTATATTTGCCCGATGGTTGTCCGGGGACCTTGAGGGTCCGAACAAACCTATAGACAAAAAAAGAAATATGCTTGAATAAATGTCTCGAGTTGCAACAATTTGAATGTGTTCACATTGTGATTTTTGTCAATTTTGACAAGCTTAAAACTAATACAAACGTAATAAAATTGTTTGTAACACAATAATATAAGAAATGTATAATTTTCATCATCTTGTTATCATAAAAAAATAATATATTTTAATTTAAAATCTTGGAGTTACAAACTCCTCATTTTTTATGATGCAACCCTTTTGTGAAAATTAAACAATTATGTTCAATTTTGTCCAAATTATTTTAAAAATTGTACACGTTATGTTATATCGTTAAAACGCATAAGTCAGATTATGTGAATTAAAATGACTAAGTATAAAACTATCAAGAATAAACAATCGCCACATTTGCAAAACAAATATTAGATAACATAAGCAAATAACATCGTCAAGGACATGTGATAAATATCAAACACATAGGTCCTAAAGATAAACAATAAGAAACAAAATAAGTTCAAAACAACCTAAGGCCAAAACAAGCTACTATAAACAAAGTCTGATAATGAAAAAGACAGAAACCTAGCAACAAGGCCAAACATGCGGCCAAAAGGAAATAACGATAAAAAAGAAAGAACAATAAAACAAGGCATGTCTGAAGCTCCCCCGCAGATAATGAACCAATCAACACAAGTTTTCTCCCCCATTGTCATCGTAAAAAAGGAGCCGAAGCAGATTTGATGTTAGAATACTCATTATCAAGCTGGACATTATATTGGAAGGATCAGGGGCCTCAAAAGCCTCGTGTGGAGGTATAGCCTGAGTAGAACGAAGATGATAATATAAAGCAGTCTACCAAGCTTTGGTAAACTTGTACTCTTACGTCAACGACAAGTATCGCAGATAATTTGATTCTACAGCTTCTTCATCCAAGAAGTGGGGCTCCGACGAGAATGAGAGGAACCATGAATGTCAGTAGTGGCCCCACCAAAGGAAAAAGCAACAGAAGAAGGAGGAAGGGGAGGAGAACTAGGAGGAGGAGGAATGACCTCAGGGTGTATAGCCCCATCAATGTTGGTAAGAAGTTGCCCAAGCTAATGCCAGCCTGGGATAGTAGGATCCTAGACAATCCTAGTAGACTTAATAGTAGAAATGGATATGCCAATGGTAGGAGAAACAATAAGATCAACAGGAATGATACCACGAAAGGCCATAAGCATGTTAATTACAGAACCATAAGGTACGCCAAGGCTGAGATTTCTAAGACTTTTTTGCATATGAAGAAGTAGTGCACTAGCGAAATCGATACAAACATTATGTTTTAAAGCATAAATATAGAACATCTGAATGTAAGTGACAGAGTCAGTAGAGCTTTTCTGATGAAAAAGAAGCTTCATAAGAGTGCAATGCAAAAGATAGTCATAAAAGAACTGCTTATTTGTAGGCATATCCCAGCTATCCCGAATGGGTTTTGCATTGGGCTTAAACAAGTCTGCAAGAACTTATTCAAAAGTGACATTCAGATAAGTAAGCCACTCGCTACCTTACTCAAGATATACAACACTGCTAGGAAAATGCAGCTGTATAACTTACCTTACATCCTCTTGTGACATTACCAGATCAACTCCATCAATGCGGGACGTAAAGCTAGTAGGGCACAAATTTCAAATAGATACATCCAAAATTGAATAAAATTCCCTGACAATCTTAGTACAAATAGGCGAGCAATTACTAAAAAAAAAATAAATGTCTACAAGATGGTCGATAAAGGCAAGGCCAGGCTTAACTAACAGAGCATCATGATTAATTTAATGACATGGAATGATAAGATGCTGAGAGATAGAAGAATGATACCTATCCTCGTGAAATGCAGAGCGAAAACATGAATCACATATTGGACGTTGAGTTGCAGGTAGTGGATCATCTTTAGGAGCAGGGGCATCGACTAGAGTAGGAACCGCGGGAGGGGGTTCTAGAAGGTCAGTGTCATGATGGTAATGACGAGTGGAATGATGAAGAAAAAAGTCTCCACAGGCATCACACATCCCAATTGGATAAGGGATGTTATTGGACACAGATTTTTAAACCATTTAAAAAATGAAATTAAATTATATAAAAATATAGGGGGGAGGGCATGGAACAAAAAATTGTAAAGATGTTGTGAAAGAAAGTAAGTGGAAATAGGTAAACACGGAATTTTTATGAAAAAGTAGCGAATTCGGATTTGATCCCAAAAAAGGAAAACAATATGTTTGTTATTGATAAAAAGTGATAAAAATAGGTAGAAACAAGGTTTAATCCGAGGATTTGCAAGAAAAAGAAGAAAAACAATGTAAAATTGAGATTTGAGATCAAGGGTTTGCGGAAAGATAGAGAGAAAATGAAAGAGAAATGAAAAAGAAGAGAAACAAATAGTTTTTATGAAATCTGATTCTGTCTGAAGGGTATCTGGAGGGATGCGGTCCTTAGACAAGTGCCCAGACAGCCCAAAAAAAGGCTTAAAGTAAGAGCAGTTTAAAAACTGACTTCTTGTGAAGACAAAATAATCCTATAGGGTCCGAACAACACAAAAAAATTGTCCAAAATACTTAATCAACAAAATACAATCAAATATGATATATTAACACACTTGTATTCCCAATTCTCGTTGAATAAAAACAAATTGATCCTCATTCAACTGTTTCATAAAAATATTGGCTAATTGTTTATCCGTACTTACGTAGTCTAAAACAATATTTCCCTTTTATACATGATCTCACAAAATGATATCTTATTTCAATATGTTTTGATCGAGAATATTGCATGGAATTTTTCAAAAGATTTATTATACTTGTGTTATCATAGATAATTGGAATATAATCATACATACAACCAAAGTCACACAATTGATAAATTATCCAGATAATTTGCACACAATAACTACCCGCGGCAACATATTCCATCTCCACCATAGAAAGTACAACCGAATTTCGCTTCTTAATAAACTATGAAACAAGTGTATGACCTAGAAAGTTTCCAGTGCCACTAGTACTCTTCCGGTCTACACAACTACCGGCATAATCAACATTAGAATAGCCTACAAGATTAAAATTAGTTCTTCTACAGTAAAATAAGCCTAAATCATGCATGCCTATATGATATCAAAATATATGCTTAAAGGCTACAATATGCGATTCTTTAGGATAAGGTTGACATCTAGCTCATAAACATACGCTAAACATAATATCGGATGTACTTGCAGTTAAATAAAGTAATGAGTTGATCATACGTTAGTAGAGTTTTTCATCTACCTTTTTGCTTGATTAGTTCTTGTCAAGCTTTATTGTTGGACTCATTGGAATCTACATTGGTTTGACGTCGTCCATCTTGAAGCGTTTGAGCAAGTTACATGTGTATGGATCTGATGAACCGCATTTTCATGGATCTAATGAACAACATTTTTAATATGGGCGCTATGAATTCCTTGTGATGCCTTTTGGTCTTACGTGCTCCAGCGGCTTTCATATGTCAATGAATGGCATTTTCACACCATACTTGGATTGCTTTGTTGTGGTCTTCATTGATGATATCCTTGTTTATTCGCCTATAGAAGAGGCTTATAGAGAACATCTTCAGGTTATTCTATTGATACTTTAGGAGCATTGACTCTATGCTAAGTATTCGAAGTGTGAATTTTGGTTGCAGGAGGTGAGATTTCTTGGCCATATTGCTTCAAAAGGAGGGGTTGTGGTAGATCCAGCGAAGGTTGAGACGGTGATGAATTGGGGGTGTCCTAAGTCAGTGTTTGAGATTCACAGTTTCTTAGGGTTGGCCGGGTATTATTGACGGTTTGTTCAAGAATTTTCTCGATTGGCAACTGCGATGACGAGACTTTTCGCAAAGCAGTAAAGTTTGAATGGGAAGCGAAATGTGAGAAGTCTTTCCTATGTCTTAAGGATTTGCTCACTTCGGTTCCTATTCTTATTATTCTAGAGCGAGGACTAGGCTACATGGTGTAATGGTGTATTATAATGTATCGAGGAAGGACTAGGTTGCATGTTGATACAACTCAGGAAAGTTGTAGCCTATGCTTCGAGATAACTTAAGGTTCATGAGAAATATTATCTGACTCATGACCTCGAGCTTGGAGCTGTAGTATTCGCATTGAAAGTGTGGTGACACTACCTCTATGGCGAGCAATTTGAGGTATTTTCTTACCATAAATCCTTGAAGTACTGTTTACTCAGCAGAATCTTAATATATATCAGAGGCATTGGACGGAGTATCTAGATTGATGTAATTTTAATCTAGAATATCACCCGAGAAAGGCTAATGTAGTAGCAGATACATTGGGTTGTAAGACTCGATATGCAGATGGATGGAAAATGATACGGGTGATGAACAAATATGGGTTGGAGTGTGTGGAAGAAGTTGAGAATTGGGCTACTTTGTTTATGATCGAAGTGGTACCGACTTTGATTACTTGAGTGGTTGAGGCTTAACATGTTGATGGTGAATCGATTGGGTATCGTGATTGGATTCTAAGCAAACAGGGCCTTATTGGTTGGTTGATAGTAGGGGATGCTGGCCTTTATTTTCAGGGCAAGTTATTTGTTCTAAAGTCGGTTTGAGATGACATTTTGTGTGAATTTCATCATTCACGATTGATGGTGCATCCCAAGGGTACCAAAATATATCATGACACGTCATGTCAATTTTGGTGGCCCAGAATGAAAAAGGATTTGCAGAGTTCGTATCCCGATGTTTGTTGTGTCAGCAAGTGAAGGTTGAATACAAGAGCCCAGGGCGATTGCTTAGACTGTTGCCAGTTCCTAAGTGGAAG
>MKEJ01051370.1:0-18585 GCA_001753735.1 Embelia ribes | reverse complement strand
AGAGAGAGTGAGAGAGAGATTAGAGTAAATTGGGGGAATAGAGAGAGTGAGAGAGAGATTAGAGTAAATTGGGGGAATAGAGAGAGTTATGGCTAGTGCTTCTAGAGAGGGTCACCTACCAACCAACACTGGCGATGAAAACGAGAATACCGATTTGAATATAGTAAAAAAGGATAGTATAGAGAGAGAAAGTGGAGGAGAGAGGGAGATGGCGGGTAAATCGTCAATCCACAGGTCGAGTTCACGGCCGCAGCTCGACCTCAGCAAGGCCGCGATTGAGGGCAATTTTGAAGAGAGAAACCCTACCATTCTGTTGCCCAATCAGTCTGATGATATCTCCCACTTGGCTCTTGATATTGGAGGTTGTTCAATTTTTTATTTTCTTGTTTTTTGTTCCTTTTTTTGGGTAATTTTGGAGCTCAATTGGTTTTATGATTATGTTCAATTTTCTAGTTTCTTATTTTTATGTTTTGGGAGATTTTTTGGCTAATTGTTTTATGGGTAGTGCATTTTTTACTAGACTAGATTGGTGTTATTTTCAATTTGGACTAAAACCACTTGCATGTGTTGCCAATTATAACATACTTAAAGAGAGTTACATCATGTGCCAGCTTTACTATTTCCTTTAAACCACAGTGTTTATACCATTTTCTATTTATGATTGTGATTGTCAACACGGGAATCATTTCATTAGTGTTAATTGAAGTACATTTCTCTCTTCCTCTGCTTTTGTAATTTGAGTAATGATATAGTACAAAAATCACGAACTACAAATTTGCCTTCATTTTTTCTTAAAACAAAATCAGTGCAACTAACAACATAGTGTTTGTACAATTTGGTACTGGGCTCATACTACTTATCAAAACAACTTTTAAAGCTTATATACACCAATTTCCCTGATAACAACTGCTTTTAGAAGCAGCTTCTAAAAGTAGTTTTTGAAAATCAGATTCTAAAAGTAGTTTTTGAAAAGCAGCAACAGCCTCACACATGTCACTAAATTTGTTTCAGCTTCTAAAAGTAGTTTTTGAAAAGCAGCAACAGCCTCACACGTCACTGATATTTGTTTTCCAACGACAACTAATTGATTCTGCGTCTGAAGCTTCCAAACCAATAGCCAATCATGCGCTTACATTGTCATTTCAGGCTCTCTCATAAAGTTGGTTTATTTTTCGAGACACGAGGACCGTTCCACTAGTGATTGGAGAAGGAAGTCTTTCAAGGAGAAATTAGTTGTTCCTAATGGTAATTGGAGAAATTACCCTATTCTCGGGGGTAGGCTTCATTTTGTCAAGTTTGAAACTGCCAAGATCAATGAGTGCTTAGATTTTATATCTTCAAAGCAGCTTCACCGTGGTGGTATGCATATCTACCTTTTAGCGAGATCGTATTTGCCTAGTATTGGTTATTAAAAATTTTAGTCGATACATTCTTGCTATGCTTATTTATGAGGTGTTCCCGTGATAAATAGGGACACGGTTGTGGAGATCTGAGACCCCAAACAATGATAATGCAGTGATTAAGGTAACTCTTCTCTTACATTATTCCTGAAATCCTAAGAAAAGATTTTAACGAGTAGCTCATTGCATTTGGTGCTAACAAGGGATTTCCATAATATATTTATTACACACAAATAACTATATACTGAGAAGAAGTTACCTGTGAATGATTTAGTGGCGATTTTGCAGTTGGTTGAACTACTATTGCCTAAATCAGTTGTTACATTTTCTTTGTTAAGAAAAATTGTCAACATTATGGGAAATTATCAGATGTTAGCATTTCTTTAATCTGTTCAATAATAACCAATCCATATGAGATGTTACCGCTAACAGCTGATGTGGTTGCTATTAACTTCTAGTTGTTGATGGAATTTTAGATTAGCTGGTTGGGCTTATTAGAAGTGGTGCAAGCATCTTGTGGAGGATGTGATCTTAGTTTTGAGTATTAGGGTGATTTTTGAGGGTCAGTCTTACTGGTCCATGAACTACAGAAGATTAGGGTATATATACAATTGTATATTTCTTAGAACTATGATTCTCTTATGGTCTTGTCATCAATTAAATGATTTGAGAATTTTGAAAACCTCAGGTATTTATTCTGTCTTCCAATATGCATCATCATTGTATTGTTTCCTGTATCATTTGTTGCTTGAAACTTAATAATTTAACACTAGCATTACTTTTGTTTGCAATTTTTTGATTATCACATTTATTAATCAGTTGAACTTTGTGAGAAGGCAACAGGTGGTGGGGCATATAAATTTGCAGACCTCTTTAAAGAAAGGCTCGGTGTTAGTATAGAGAAGGAAGATGAAATGAATTGTCTAGTTGCAGGTGCCAATTTTTTGCTCAAGGTGCGATTCTATCACCAAAGTGTGCCTGTATCCCCCTTTCTTATGTTTTCTAAATTTCACTATTTATGTGTTGTTCGCTTCTTTGAGTAGGCAATTCGTCATGAAGCTTTCACGCATATCGAAGGTCAGAAGGAGTTTGTGCAGATCGACCAGAACGAACTATTTCCCTACCTTCTTGTTAATATTGGATCTGGTGTTAGTATAATAAAGGTACTTTATTAGCGGGTTAGTGTAACTATTTAGGCAAAAAGATTATTAGTCATCTAATTTGTTCAAACACTTGCTAGGTCGATGGTGATGGGAAGTTTCAGCGGGTTAGTGGAACCAATGTTGGCGGTGGTACATATTGGGGCTTGGGAAAGCTTCTAACAAAATGCAAAAGGTGGTTTGTAAGTCTGTATCTTAATAACAGTGTTTGTTTTTCTGTAGAAATCCGAGTCTGATTTATTCTTTTCTAGTTTTGATGAATTGCTTGAGTTGAGCCAACGAGGAGATAACCGATCAACAGACATGCTTGTTGGTGACATCTATGGCGGTACTGATTACTCAAAGGTATACATACTCGGATTCTCCGACATGTTATTTTCTTTCAAATGATTTGGCATGCTTATTATCTTTCAAATGATTACAGATCGGTCTCTCAGCATCGACAATTGCTTCTAGTTTTGGCAAGGCTATTTCGGAGAGCAAGAGTCTTGAAGACTACAGACCTGAAGATATATCTCTGTCCCTCTTGCGAATGATTTCATATAATATCGGACAGGTGAATTCCATGAAAGCTTGAATTTTTCACGATAAATGTTGATCTCTAAAGGGTCAAGTCTGCCTTGCCCTCAACTCACGGAAGTTAGGAATGTAAAAACTGAGAACTTGCGCAATCACAGTATATGTGCACGTTCGACACTCTTTTAGCAATGTGTTAGTCCATGACATTTGTATTCAGAAATGAAACCCAAAGAAAAGTATCATTCTTCTATTTTCTTTTAGTTTCTTTCCATGGTAAAATTTGCACCTATTGCACCATTCTTTCAAGGTATGAATTTATTAAATGTGTTAAAATGTGTTTGACGTTCACATTATGCAAGTGGTTCTAATTCAAGCGCTCTATGTTTGTGCAGATCTCTTATTTAAATGCCCTTAGATTTGGGCTCAAGCGGATATTTTTTGGTGGATTCTTTATAAGGGGTCATGCCTATACAATGGACACAATCTCTTTTGCAGTTCATTTCTGGTAACAAAGCTTTATCACTTCACACAATTAAGTGATTTCCACTACTAATCTCAGTTTTTTCAATTTTTACAAGGAAACTGAGATTGGATTGTTTTTCTAGGTCGAAAGGAGATGCAAAGGCAATGTTTTTGAGGCATGAAGGTTTTTTGGGTGCTTTGGGTGCATTCATGAGTTACGAAAAGCATGGTTTAGATGATCTAAGGGTTCATCAGCTGGTCGAGAGGTTCCCAATGGGTGCGCCCTACACTGGGGGCAATATTCACGGCCCACCATTGGGGGATTTGAATGAAAAGGCAAGTGTATAGTTGTAGTTGTCATTGTAGTGTTGAATCTGATTGGTTAGTTCACAATATCAACCCACTAGTAAATACCGAAACCCTTTAGTTCAATTTTTAAGTTTCTCTACAAAAACATAAGAAGTAAGCACAATTTTGCCCAGCGGATGCATAGTTTTCTGTGCTTTTCTTTTGAATATATACTTCATTATTAGAAGAATGTGCTCGGAAGAAGTTGGTGCAATGTTTAACTGAAAATGATATTTTAGTGAGGAAAGTAATCAGAGATAAAAGATTGAAATATTTTGGTTGGCAATTTTAATGAACCCCAATGGTCGTGGTGAATATCTGATTGTGAAGTTGAATTTAAAATTTATCCAAGTGCATTGTGGTGAATTCAGCATATAACTTGTGTTTTGATGTAATCAGAAAAAAGCTACATGGCATAAGAATAAAGTTAATCTAAATTAACATCTTATGTACATATGTTCACCATTAAATCGAGGCCTATGCTAACTAACTTGTGGTCTTAGTAACTTTTTCTTATTTCTTGGATAGAAATAGTGATGTACACTTGTTACAAGTAATATTTTCCAAGCACATGCTTCTAACAATGTTGTACAGCTCATTGTGTCCTTACATTTTCTTTGGCAAATATAATTTCCTGTGTCTCCACGATATCTTCATTGGACAACTTAAACATTCAATTTAAAAAAGTTCAATGAACCACGGGACACACATTTTTTTTTTTTTTTTGCAGCAATGCTATACGTTTTGTACCAATGTACCTTGTGTATTGCTAGCGTGTTCAATGGATGGCCAACGTTTTGCTTAGCATCATTTTTATACCCTCTCTAAACTCACATTATTATTTATTTGTCTTCTGGTATTCCTAATTAGTAGTAACCCCTAAAACTACACAATCAAAAAGTGGCTCGTGAAAGGAAAATGATAATAAGAAGAATAAATAATTGGTGAACTGGAGCCTACTATGCCACGTGTCATATTCTTCTATAAACTGTAATCCACCCATGGTCCCCATTCCTTCCATAAATGTTTGTAATTTTAAAAGATTCGGTGGTAACTCGACTTCAGTGTTGTAATGGCGGGATCTACTTTCGCTTTTCAAATAACGGTCCTCTTTATCTCCCATCCATCTCTATTGAAGCCTTTAACAAAAGAAAGATCATTTTCGAATCCATTTCTGTTGCTTTACGGAGAAATTGGTTTCAATAAGATTATTTCTCCTCCAGCCACTTGCGAGTAGATATTTTCCTCATAGCTATCACGTGACGAGTTATTATTTAGTTATGGTTTGTTTTTAGAATTCGTTTCAAGTGATTTAAAAGGCGGTTATAGTTTGTTGAGCTCCTTCCTTATTTTATATGTATACTCAATTCCCATTTTACACCCAATCAGTCGAGACGAAACACTTCCATCTCTCTCTTTATTGCTCACCTGTAAGTTAGATTCTACCTCTATGTATATATATGGATTTGTATATATCTCAAGTTTTTGTTTGTTTATTTCTCATCTGAGTATTCTTACAGCGTTCACACCCATCTTTCTCATTTAATCTCTCCATCCCACTTTCTAAAAAGCTGTTTATCTTAATATAAGAGCTTTCACACCAGTCTTTATTAAGGGGGTTTCCCTCCTTATAATTTTTCAAATGAGAAATTGGGAAGAGAAATGTATTTTTTAGAATGTTCTCTAGAATTGCTATAGTAACTTTCTATATTCCCAATTTCTCTATTAAAAAAAAATTCGCATCAAAATAAAACAAATACACAAATATATTGGAAAAATATTTTTCAAAATTTATTATTTTTATATATTAATATTTTTTATATATCGGAATGAGTTGTAAAAAGGCTAGTATGACCAATTTCTATTTTATATGAGCATTGAGTTTCTAGAAAGCAAGATTTAGAAATAAAAGGAGAAATGTTGGTGTGAATACTTTAAATCAATATTTTAGAAATTGTACACACCAAGTCTTTCTATCCAATTTGTTAAAAATTGATCAAATAATATATAAGTTAACATAAAAAGTATTTACGCTAATCTTAACTAGTATTTTATTGTTTTGGTGGAAAAACAATTATGTTTTAGAAGAGAAATTGTGACCTGGTAGTTTTTTCCACTCAGAGTTCTCTTGAGATTTTTATAATCTAAAAAAATAGAAATGCAGATGTGGAGTATTTTTCATCGTTGGTTTCTTAAATGAGAAATAAAATGAGAGAAATCTCTTTTGTAGAATGATTGGTGTGAATGCTCTTGAAGATGGCCAATGCATTTAATTTATGCAACCTGAAGAGATTTAGAGCCAATTTCGTATTGTTGTTTGTCACCTGTTTTCAATTTTTTCCATTGGAAATTGTAGCCTAAGGTGTTTGATAACCTTTAAAATACCTGCGTTTCATAATTTGCTTCTGTTTTTGTGAGGGTGCTTTTTTAAGCAGCCTCAGAGCATGATTTGAAAAACTGCTTCCTAAGAAGCACAGGCTCAGATACGGATTAAGATTAGGATTCGGATTCGGACACGGATACGGCAAGTACTAAATTTTTTCAGATACGGATGCGGTAAGGATTTGACACTTTTTTTTATTTTTATAATTGTTTCTATGAGTTATATATTAGTAGGAATCAATAAAATAAGTAATAGATAAGTCTACCAGTGAGCAATAATATTTATTCTTGAGTTTTAACAAAATAGCAACTAAACATTAGCATCACATTGTAATCCAATACACTTTATAATGAATACCAATTATCAAAAACCCCCAAAACATATCATGCATTAAAGGACTAAACAACTATTGAATCGTGATTTGTTTAAACTACCTAAATGTATAACTAATTGTGAAAAAAGTAATGATCCTGAAGTAGAAAAGAATTACAAATTGATTCGGATGTGTCTCCGGTGAGTCCAAAATGAGTCCATCGCATGTCCCAAATTTAAATAATTACTTGATATTTTGGACTTGCCACATGGTGTATCGGACACGAATTTCAAAGTGTCCGAGAAGTATGTGAGTCCGATGCGTGTTGGACACGGACACGGCTCCCATTTTGGAGGTCCGTGCTTCCTTCTATCATTAATTATCAAAATAACCTTAATTATATTTAATAACTATCCCATACATACGTATTTGTCTTTTAACAATAAAAAACACCACTTTACCAAACAACATACTATTTATCAAAGTAACTTTTAAAATTTATTTACCAAACACTATGATTACACCTGCTTTTACAATCAACTTTTAAAAGCAGCTTTTGGAAGCAAATTTTGAAAGCACCAGGATTACCAAACTAGGCCTTAGCCACCGGTAGAATATGCAAGAAATAGTAGTACAATACATTGCAGTGAGGTTCATTGTTTGGTGCATAATATCTGCGTGTCTATGTATATATATCGATACATAATCATGTAATACAATACTCTCTTTCAATCTCAACCTTGTCATCTTCTTGTTTGTTGTTCCTTCATGTGATTGAACTTATGAAGCTACATAAGACCAGTGAATGAGATTAATGCATTTTGCCTGATTTTGCACTGAGGTTCGGTCTCTGTTAGAAAGCACTGGGAATTACACGATTTGCTGCGTTTTAGACCGTCATTTTCATGATTGGTTGTAAGCTTTGTTTTTAAAATTGCTTGTTCATTCGCATTTTTTGCTTGTTCCTTATCCGAGTAAACTTATGAAGCTGCATAAGAATCGAGTTTAAATTTTATGTAATTTGCCTTATTTTATTGAAGAGATTTGGTCTCTGTTTCTAACTTCAGGAAATATGTGTTTCGGTACTCTTCTCCTCTCAATCCAAATGATTATCTTGTGCTGTAGCGAGACAAGTTCAGGATACAAGCATACCATGTATTGATCGCGTGCTTGTATTGTACCATACTGTCCTCTTACGTCATCGTGTTCTTGAGCAGTAGTAATACAGATACACTATATGTATTGTGCTTTGATATTGACAAGACTGATTTACCTTATTTGTGACTACTTTTGTATGTTTTAGTAGTTTGAATTTTTGTGTTCTTTTGTGATCAATATCTGGAATTGTATTTGATACGGAGGTTGTTTTAATATTGATAACATTGTTTTTAATCCCTGATTTATAAAATTTCTTGTAATTTCTTGTTCATTTTTAGTTTTCTGTGCACTTAGACCATGGTTCCTTGAACACTAGCAATAAGATAGTATTATCAATGACAACACTGATTACCTTCTTGTATGGAAATTAGAGGTTTATTTTATTATTATTATTATTATTTTTTGAGTGTGTATAGTAATCGTAAGTAATCTCATCCATGCAGATATCGTGGATGGAAAAGTTTGTGCAGAAAGGAACTGGAATAATTGCTCCTACTCCTGTTCCGATGAGTCCACGTCCAACCACAGGTCTCGGTGGATTCGAGGTTCCGTCATCTAGGGGAGATACACTTCGTTCGGATGCAAGTAATCTAAATGTCGGTGTTCTCCATCTCGTGCCAACGTTGGAGGTGTTCCCATTATTGGCAGACGTAAAAAAGTAGGCAATGCCCTCCTTTCTGTTTCCTTTCCTCCCTCCCTCCCTCTCTCTCTCTCTCTCTCTATCTTCCCCCCTCTTTTCCCCCATTTAATCTTGACAGTACTTGCTTTAACCTGGTTGTTTAATTAGCAGAATTTTCAGTTTTCCTTTTTGTACTTGTTTTCATTGGGTTTGGTAACCGCAATCAATGGAACTTTTGGGATCTATTTCTTGTTATTTCGAGTGTTTATAATTGTGTCCTTTGGAACTAGAGAAAATAAAAGAAGATCCAAGATGTTTTCGTGAAAATTCTATAGAAATAGTTTAGTGATTAATAAGGCTAACGAGTTTCTAGACGTGGTTCAGTATCCAAAACCAAAGAATAATTTCCGTAATCGTGACCAAACCCAATCTTGATGTTGCAGAAATTACATGGATCTCTCATCCTAATATTTGTTTGGAATTTCTTTTCCCAACAGATATGAGCCCAACACTTTTGATCTTTCTGATCCCAGTGAACTTGAGTAAGTTGCAAGCTATTGATTTGCTACATTCACGATTAGTCTAATAAGAATCTTGTTCTAAAATCAGAAATCTAATTCCATGCAGATATTGGTTCAAGGTGCTTTCGGATAATTTGCCAGACCTCGTTGTCAAGGTAAGTCTAGAGAATATTTTCACTTAGTTTTTATCTATTGAACTAATAGCTGCTCCTTACCATAGGCCATTGGACAAGAATATTTATTCTTGAAACTTATTGATTTCATTTGATCTTTGAGTTGCATGGTAGGATAATTTTGTTAATGATGATTTGCATGCACAACTTATCTATGAAGCAGCAGATTAATCAAGAAGAAATTTTTATTTGAAACAAACCTGAAATGGTCATGATAAATTTGGCTTAGAACATTAACTTAGATACTTGTAAATACAAGGTATCATCTCAACAATCATCAAATCACTTTTTCCACTTGAGGTGAAATATGGGGAAAGAAAGAATGGTTTCTCATGTGTTGGATCTGTCTTCACTTTCTCTGTACTTTTGTGCCATCAAGATATATATATGTTTTCTTGATTTCTTTTGTTTAACTTTGAGATGTTTAGCAACAGTGCAACTTCAATAATTTAATTATATAAATTTGAAAACTTGATCTATAGGCTGTGGTTAGTGAAGGCGGGACGGACGATGCTAAAAAGCGGGGCGAAGCATTTGCTCGTGCTTTTTCTGCTCACTTGTCGAGGTATTCACAAAACTTTGAATATTTACGACTCTTTCTTCCCAAATCCTCACCCCACCCTCGCCCCGCCCCCCGCATACCCCCTCTTTCCCCTAACAAAATCATTTGCACAGTTCACTTTTTTGAGTTCTCCAGAAGCCCAGCATAATCTGCCGGGCTTTTGAAATATATGGTGATTGTATTACGCTGCTCTAGTGTTAAGTCTCTCATCTTGGGGCCAACTTTCATACTTATGAGAAAATCTTATGTCCCTGCGTAGTTGATGTTTCAGCCTGTGATCCTTTCCCACTCAATATGTTTTCTTTTAAGCTGTTATATTCTATGTTTTTATTCTATCTCTGAATCATGTGGCAACTCAAAGAAACTGATGAAATTGGTCAAATTGTGGTGAGGAAGTTGCATGACAAGTGCCTGTTCGCTCTTTCGAATCCACATGCATTATTTCTTTAGATTAAAATTTTAAGTCATGAAAGTATACTGACTTGCATGCTTTCAATTTCCAATAATGAGGAAAAGTTGATTTATCAAAAAAGAGAAGGTTTAGTTGCATCATCTTCGACTTTTGCACCCGATTCTAGTTGGTTCTTGGCTTGTCAATTACAGCAAACAAGCCCTTGTTCCGTTATGGGTCTCTAACCCTTGGAACTTCTAAATCTAACTTGCAACAAATTGAAATGTTAAGGCCGATAATTACTAAAGTCAAAATTAGGGATAAAAAGGACTGGGAGTAAATGTCACAGAAAAAAAATATAATTTTCCCGACTAAGTAAAACATGTCTTCAGAAAAGCTTATGTTTTGTTGGTACTTGCCAAAGTGTGCATCCCTTCGGGTAATGTTGAGATTTGAGAGCTTGACGCAGTCACAAATATTTTTGAACTTTGCAAATGAATTCTAGGATTTAGTTTAGACCCTTCTTTTGTCCTCCTCTGGTTACAAACTCCTTTTTCTTCAAATAGGTTAATGGAAGAGCCCGCTGCATATGGAAAATTGGGGTTGGCTGACCTTTTGGAACTAAGGGAAGAGTGCTTGAGGGAGTTCAATTTTGTTGATGTGTATAAAAGCATAAAACAGAGGTAACTACCATTTGCAGATAATAGTTTGGACATCATTGTAACCGTGTAAAGCTTATACAAGGACTAAATTTCTTTCAGATTTTTTTGTTACCTATACAATATGATGCTTGAAATTATTTGTCTATGTTTTTCATCTTCCGTGGCACGTTCTAGGGAAAATGAGGCATCATTGACTGTTCTACCTGACCTGCTGAGTGAGCTTGACAGTATGAATGAGGTATTCATTCGTTGAAACTTGTTATTTTCATTTAAATAGAGTTCTTATTGCTTTTGAACTAGTAGAGTTCTTGAGCGTAGAAAAGGTTATCCGAATCTTTGTAAAGTTAGTGTTATGTATGTATTGTAGAAGTTCACTGAGGAATGGTTCAAATTCACTCCTTTTGCACCTTTATGCATCTTTTTTCTTATTTTCTGCTTCAAAATCATTTATCTACAGGAAACAAGGTTGCTTACACTTATTGAAGGCGTACTTGCTGCTAATATCTTTGACTGGGGATCCCGTGCTTGTGTTAACTTATATAACCAGGGTACTATCATTGAGATATACAGAATGAGTCGCGAGAAGATGCAAAGGCCTTTTCGGGTGAGAAATTATTCTCTATAAGTTATGCTACTAACCAGTGAGATTATGAATTATAAGGTTTGTCTTTTGTGTTTTAGGTGGATGATTTTGATCTTTTTAAGGAGAGAATGTTAGGGTCTGAAGAAAAGAAACCCTACCTGCATAAAAGAGCACTACTCTTCGTGGACAACTCAGGTGCTGATGTTGTCCTGGGTATGCTTCCCCTAGCACGAGAACTCCTAAGACGAGGAACTGAGGTAAGCATTTCAGTTTTCATTTTTTATACTGATGAGAAGCTGATTATTAATTGGATGATATGATTGTAATACGTAGCTAACAATTGAATAGATCATTGTTCATGCAGCACTCTTAGTTACTAAGATAAGTTGAAGACTATGTACCCAATCTACTATGGATTGGTATGAGAGATAAAAGAACTAAATTACTGTTGCTAAACTAAACCTTCATCATATCCAAATGCCCCTGTAACGGGGTACTTAGAAAATACATGATAGATAATATGAGGGTCAAACACTAATATTTATGTGTGCTTATATCTTACGACAATAGATATTTTGAATAAGTTTATGCATTATGGATATTGTCATAAGTGGTGAGAATGTTTTTGCAGGTTGTTCTGGTTGCGAACTCCCTCCCTGCGCTTAATGATGTCACAGCAGTGGAGCTTCCCCAGATTGTCGCTGAGGCTGCTAAGGTATATTAAACTACTTTGACAGTCCCCAGTGGTAAATTTTTTTTTGGCCCATATATGACTCATATCAAACTATCTTCATCCGGAATGTAGTGAATTTGAATTCCTCAGAAATATACCTTCTTGTTTGTTACTATTGTTGAGGTGACAAGGTAATATGTAACATGCCCATAGAACTCCAGTTTATGATTTTTGTCGTACTTTGTAGTAATGTGAAATTTCGCAAATCAATATACCTTTCCCCAAAACAAGAAGCAGGCCATAGGCTGGATGAAGAAGGGCCATTGGACCGCAACCCAGAAAAATTGTTATTTTCCATTCTTTTCAGCTATAGATTTTAAGAACATAAAACTGATGTCTGTCGCTTGTTAGCATTGTGACATCATTCGTAGGGCTGCTGAAGCTGGTGGACTACTCGTTGATGCAATGAATATTCAGGATATTTCCAAAGCAAATTCATTTTCAGTTCCTTTGATGGTTGTTGAGAACGGGTGTGGAGGCCCATGTATAGACTTGAGGCAGGTGAGCTCGGAACTAGCGGCTGCAGCAAAAGATGCCGACTTGGTGAGATCACTTTACATATTACTGATTTAACTTCTGGTGCATTTTGGTTTTATTTAAGGTGTTTTTGTTTTTTCCTCAATATGGTCCAGTTTTAGTTGCTTTTATTTTTGGTAGGAACAAAGGAATAAAGGTTAAAACAAGCAACAATTTTTATGAACTTGCTTGAGCTTTCCATCATGTGCAGGTTATCTTGGAAGGAATGGGTCGAGCTCTGCACACCAACTACAATGCTCGGTTCAAATGTGATGCTCTCAAGGTACAAATCTATCTAGTCATGTTCTCTTCCTTTTTAAGTTACTGCACTGGTTTTGTTGACCCAAAAAACCAAATTATGAGTAAAAATTTTACAGTTCACTCCCTTAATTTTCTGGTTGCCTTCTACAATTCTGAGTAAAAATCAACACTTTACTTCGTTGAACTTTGCTTGGGCTTTTATTATACGCCCCAAATTGTGTCTGTTCTTTTAATCGTATGATGAGCGCTAATTTTTTTTTTTTTTATCAATGTCCTTGTGGTAGGAGTACTCCGGAGTTGAGCTAGGATAAGAATTTTGCTGTAATAGTCGGTTATAAGGTAATCCGCTTTTTGAACTAATTTATTAATTTTGTTTGTTTGTTTATTTTGCAGCTTGCGATGGTGAAGAATCAGAGGTTGGCTGAGAAATTGATTGGAGGAAAGATATATGATTGTGCCTGTAGATTTGAAGCTGCAATTTGAAATCTTTTTTGGATTCAAGGACCATAGATTGTGATCAACGGTGGGTTTTTATCGTTTCTTAATTAGTAAAAAGGGTCCATTATTGTTTGGATCTGTGCTAATCATTGTACTTAATACAAAAGCATAGATCCCAAGGGAATATATTAGTATTGAGAATCTGTGATCCTTTTTAAAGAATTACGAAGCTGTTAAACTTTAGATCATGGGAAGGAATTATAATTATAATAAATGAAAATTGGAACTTAGCAGTGGTCTCTTGGGTATGTCAATTGGAATGGTTTGCTCTACGAAATGTTTTTCTAAAGTGTATATGCATGCATGCATGCTGCTGTTTAGTAGGGTTTGGGCTTCTTGATGTCTTTTCACAAGTTAGTTATATATATATATATAATGCTTGAGCGGTAAAATGGACTAGAAACGAAATAAAAGTCATCAATGCTCTCTCATCATGTAATGTTTACTCAAAAAGCCACATTAATGATGGGGAGTTTCAAAGGATATATTTCAAGACAACAGAAGTATTCATTTTCAAATCGTGGCTTCAGGAAGAGAAAAAAAAAAGAGAGAGGAATTAATATGGTATTATTGTTTTTCTTTCCAAAAATGAGGTGCCCCTGCACATGTGTTGCCCTCTTTCAATTTATCTGTTGAAAATAAGGTTTTGTTAACTCAGACAGATTTATGGTAACATCTTCGTTTCATGATTTATTTTATAGATATAGACACTTCGAATAAAAATTACACCTAAAAATGAACTTTCTTTTTATTGCAAACCAATTGTGGGATGGTTACAAAATTGTTTTTTTACTACTTGGAGTCACTAAGATAAACTATAATACTCCACCTATTGCTGAAAATTAAGATAAAATATAAGAAAAAGCTGAGTTGAGTCTTGGCTCATTTTCTTCGAACCACCTATCCCCTTTTAAAGCAATTATTGGCTTAGTAACATCTTTTAATTGCTTGCAATTATCTCTGTTATTGATGTGTCCAAGGGTTTGATCTAATGGGTGCTATTAAAATTGTATTCAAAAATTGTTTTGCCACCATTTTGTTATCTGGCTATCATTATGGCACGAGTCCCATGTTGGCCAATTTCTTTTAGTGACCTACATATACACATATTCATTCATTTATTCTATTAACTTATAAGCAGTTATTATAATAACCATTCAATTTTATATTTTACTTATTTAATACCTTTGTAACCTTAAGTCATTAATTAAATGTAATTTCTAATATTCAATATAAAACCTGCAATAAGTTTTATATAAATAAACATACTTTTATTTATTTGTCCTCATAAAATCAATATATGACATTATTAGGTGTAAACAATATGCAAACTTTCCATTTGTAATTCGGGGATTGAAAATGGTAATGGATCAAGAGCGGATTATTTCCAGTAGTCGTAGATTTAGAAAATTGAGAATATATTTATTGTCTTTTTTTTGTTCCAAGTTTACCCTTTGTTATCTCCACTAAATTTTCAAACATTCCATACAAGTCAAACATTTAATGAAGTTATTTACGTAAAATGTAATTATTTTATGCTAAAATTGAGACTATTTAATAATCATCTTAATTCGTGTTTATCAATCTTAAACGATATTTATTTTGCATGGGTGAGAGTATATCTCCTGTGATGTGTTTACATAGTATAAATTTGACTATATCCTCAATATTTCATGACAGGAGGGTTTTTGGTAACTTTTGTAGGCACCGCAATCAATGGGTATCCATGCGAATCCAGTCCTTGTTGTGTGTTAAAATAACCCAAAAACATAGTACATTAATTGCATGAATCACATATCTTTGTGAAAAATGTGCCCATATGGTTATATCTACTAAAGATTGGGATTTGAAGTTGTGAAGATGTGCTCAAAATAAAGGATTAACATTTAAATTTATGATATTATATAATGATGAAGTGCTTTCAAGGAGTGTATTCAGAGTTTTCAGATAAGGAGTCTGTTTTCATTCGTTCTACATGATAGGGTTAGTTTTTTTTTTCTTTTGTGAAGGGGGTGGTGTGACATAAAAAATTTTAAATTGTATACTATAAATGGTACAAAAATTTTGAAAGTTACAAGGCCGTGACCCTCGTAGACAACCGATCTGCTGATGGTGCTCTCTTATGACTGCTTGTTGCAGTTAATTGTGCGATAGTATGCATAAATTATACCATTCGCATCCCCTTAGAAGTGTGATTAAATTTACAAATGATTGGTATATGAACACATATCCGAAAATAAATTTGATATTTATTTTTAGATATTATCTTTAATATATAAAGCTGAAGGATTGGTGAAGCTATGTCTCACTGAAAAGACGAAATTGCTCATTTCAATTATTTTGTTATTAAAAAAAACTGAAGGAGCATATTTGTAAATATCTAATGCACTAACCCGTTTCTCCCCTCTTTCTCTCTCTTTGTATATTTTTGATTAATGCTACATCCATTCATAATTTATACCCGATTATATTATCCGCTGATGTGGTAAGGAAATCTTAGATCTATCTAAAAACCAATCACATTTAAAATTTAAAGATTCCTTTTGCGGTAAAAGAATTGAGTAAAAATTGTGTATGAATATAACATTACTCATATATCTAACACACTAGCCCATTAACTATCCACAAATAATACACATTACATTTTTCCCCCACAATTTCTCTCATTTCCATTATTAATATTTTTCACTTAATTTATATATAAATTTTTATTCTTAATCTATATTTAAAGTTTGATCACAATAATTTGAGGCACGCGCATCCACTAAGCTTGTATATTTATTATGACAAAACTCTTGTATGATCTTCACTTTTTCATTTAATGTTGTGAGTTACACATGACACGAAAGCATATAATTGTGTTAATCATCTAGTTTGGTAATGCTGTATTTTTATTTTTTTTTAATTCGCTTTCTCAAAACTTTTGAAAGTTGATTTTAAAAACAAATATAATCTTAGTATTTGGTAAATAAATTTTAAAAATTACTTTGATAAGTAATAAAGTATTTGTTAAAATTATATTTTTTATTATAAAAATATAAAAGTAGGTAAATAAGGAAAATATAAAAAATATAAGTGTGGTTATTATGGTAATGAAAGGGGAAAAAAGTATAAATGGCTTTTTAAAATATCCTTAATGTTGCTTCTAAAAACACCATTAAAAAAACAGAAACAAATTATTAAAAGAAAATATTTTAAAGTTTACCAAATAACTCTGCCTAAAAATTCCAAAAAATTAAAAGGTAAACCAGATAGCGAAAAGCAATTCGAACTAGTCCTAGATCTAGCATCCATTAATATCAGAATTAAAGTTGCAAATGAGCCGAGCCAAATCGAGCCGAGCCTTGGATTGTTCGTGCTCGACTAGTTTATTTAACGAACCCTCTTTTTTTTAGAACTCGGTTTCTTTATAATTGAACGAGCCCGAGTAGAGTCGACTCTAAGCCCGAGCCGAACACGAGCTTGTTCATAAAGTCTAGGTTACTTTACAGCTTTACTTGTCCGTTAGTTAATTAAGAAATCAAATATTCTCAAGAAACTTGTCTATGTAGGATATGTTATGAAATTACTATTGAATGACAACTTACTAGCATATATATGATATATAAAATATTTACATAACTTTTTAGCTTATATTTTTTAAGACAGTATTATTTTTTTCAATTTAATTTTATCTATTAAAATAAGCCAAAATATAATTAGAAATAAAAAACGTGTATAAATTTATTACTATAAAATGGTAAAATTTGTAAATAATTATGCTAATGAAGCAGTGTGCCAACTATTTTCAAATTATTATATTAAATTTAAATTATATATATTTATGAAGGTGGATTTGCTCTTACGACTGGACAAAAAATATAACACTTTTTAATTTTAAACTAACATGATGATATTTGAAGATAGGTTATGAGTAAACATCAATCAAATCAGATAGAGCAAAAAGAAAAAGTGCCAATCTGAGTCGTTGGTAGATAAAATAAATGGTTTGAAAAGGAAAATATATTAATTTGGATAATGTAGAGATTTTTTTTATTTTATTATTATTATTAGAAGAGGGGAATGTTTATCCAACCATGCACTTATGGACCACCTAGTATGACACGTCTCAATCAAACCTAAATATAATAATAATAATAATAATAATAATAATAATAATAATAATTACTCTTACTTTCTAATCATACCACTTTGGCTCAAAACTGAATATTATATTACTCTACTTTCTTATCAACTAAATTAATTAATTGACTAGTCACTTTCCTAATTAATATTCAACTCTTGTCCTCATCGAAAATTTTTTACTATTCTCTTTTAAATATCACAGCGGAATTTATAATATAATTTTTCTTGGCATGCTGACAAAATATGTATATTATATATTTTTGAGGCAGTCCCTTCAATCACTTGTCTACAAAATGAGAGTAACAAGAACCAACATTAAGTACACCCTTTTTTTATATAAAATAAATATCGCTTTAAATTATTTTTTAATTTAAAAAAAATTACTTTAAAAAATTAAAAATACATTTATTATTCTATTTCCAATTCTATCCATTTTGTTTTAATTAAATATTATAACAATTTCACAAAAAACAAATATTTAATAAAAAATATTTAGATAATTTGTATATATAATTTATTGAAATTAAGAATATTTAATAAATTTTTTAATCATTATGCATGGACCTAAACCCATAGTAACACTTATTTTTGAAACTAAAGATATATATTTTTTTACCCTTTTTAATGTTGAAAGTCCAACTCCCAAAGGAAACGAGAGATATTTTCAGTGGCACGCAGCGCATAACTATTAGCATATATTCCCAGTTAAAAAGAGTTCCTCTTTTATGTATACAAATAATTGTATATTTTGACTGAGCATGAAAATTTAGAAAAAATAATAAAATATAAATTTAAATTTTGAATTTGATTTAATATGTTAAAGTTATTATAATAAATTTTTGTCTTATTATTGTCTTTAAAATTATAAGTGATTTTACTATTGCTTTCAATTTTGTAATAATTAGTCAATCCCAAAATAGAATTCAGTAATTTTTTTTCATTGTTAAATTGTAGAGCTCCGATGATCTCGTTAGATCAGTCACATTGGTTTATCTTAATAGATTCTCTACAATATATAAAAAAAATATTTATATCTCCATTTTATATAATTTCTATTTATTATATTCTGCATCAATTACCTATATATTCTATATAATATAAAAATAATATTAAATATAGTTATACTTAAAATTTATATTTAGAACCAAATACTTATTTTTATGCTAATTTTTCATTGAAAATTATTAAATTTGCATAT
>MKEJ01051367.1:0-12354 GCA_001753735.1 Embelia ribes | reverse complement strand
ATTGACTAATACTTAGCAAATTGTTTTTAAGACCATCAATACAAAACATTTTCAATTATTAGAATAGAAACAATACCTATACTCCCAATCTCAGTAATCCTGCCTTTGCCATTATCTCCAAATGTGATATTTCCACAATTTACTTTGGACTTTAGGCAAACTTACATTGCAAATAATATAATTTGGTACCCTAAGTCAATTTGAGTCTATGAGTGTTAATAACTTAGGCCTTAACAATCTGCTTTAAATCTTTATTAGCTACTTTATACCTATTTGGATATTTAAGAGATAAATGATCAGTCATATTGCAATGTAAACAAGAAGCACTTAAAGAAGATGGTTTAGTAAACACATTTTCGTATTTCTTTTTGTATTTTGGAGTACCTTCTTAGTTAAGTCTGATTTTGTCGTAAAAGCCCATTTGTGAGTCAATGATTTTATCCAAAGTTTCTTTACCTTTCGCAAATTTAGCTAAGGTGTTATTTACATCCTCAACCTTCTCTTTCAATTCAATATTTTCCTAAGTAAAATCATCTATTTCCTTAATGAGGATCCTTATGGTTTTCCTTAAAAATTCATCATTCTCACTAGAAATACTCATTTTCTTTTTCAAGTTTTTATGTTTCTAAATTCACTATAAAGTTCCTCAAAAGCATCTTGTAACTCATTTGAAAAAGATATATCGCTAGAAGAAGAAGAACTTACCTCGTCGGATTTATCTTCAATTCCCATTGAGCAAAAGTTGGCCACTTTTTGCTCTTCATCCAAACTTGAGTTCTCATCGCTACTTTCCCAAGCGGACATTATTGCCTCTTCTTGAATGACCTTTCTTTCTTCTCCTTCTTTTCTTTAAGTTTGGTAAAGTACTCCGTCATAACATGACCCGATTTCTTATAATTGTTGCAAATGATACTATTCTTGCTTGAATCACTATATGTCATCTTATGGAACCTTTTGTTTCATTTCTTTTCGAACTTGAAAAATTTATTGAATTTCCTAACAAAGAGAGTCACATCATCATCACTTGATTCATCTTTACTTTTTACTTGAGTGGTGCTTTTCAATTCTAATTCCCTTATCCTTCTTTTTCTTAACTTCCTCCTCTTCAAACTTTAATTCCTCTAGATTGATTTCATATGTAGCAAGTGACCCCCATCAATGAGGCCAAGGTGTAGGTGTCAAAGTTTTGAGCCTTCATGAGTGTGGTGACTTTAGGGAGCCAACTTCTTTGAAGATTTCTAAGGACCTTCATACACATTTTTTTATTTGTGTATTTCTTATCAAGACATTTTGGAGCATTAATAATCTTAATAAAATTTTCATGAATTTGGGGAATAGTCCCATTCTTCTAGCATACGAAACATTTCATATTAATGTACTAGTATGCTCAATTTTAACTCCTTGACAAGATTAGTCCACTCATGCATGGTCTCAAACTTATCCCAAATTTCCTTATCAATTTTACAATATATTTTTTATTGAACTCATTTTGTAATAATGAACAAATAAGTGAGTTCATGGCTTTACAATTTGGGGAATAAGTTTTGAGTTCTCCTTCATTCATAGACTCAACATTTTCTATAACAACACCGTCTTGTTTAGGAAACTAACCCTTTTAATAATTTTCCACTATTAAATATCTTTTAAACACATGAAAATTTGCACTATCTTTTTCCAATATGCATAGTTTGAACCATAGAAAAATGAAGATCTAGTAGTAGAACCACCCTCTTGCACATAAGTAGGAATAATGTTTGCCACTAGATTTTTGCTCCAAAAACGGTTACGTTTTAGAAAAATTGTATAGACGAGCTCCGATCCACTTTTTAATCCATAGGAAAATCACAAGAAGGGGGGGTGAATTGGGATTTAAAAATTTATATGAAAAATTACACAAATAATAATAATCACACTTAAAATTAAAATAAGAGAGAGAAATGAAAATTCGTTTATAGTGGTTCGATCAAATATCTTTATTGATCCCCTACATCCACTCTCTCATGACCAACCGCTTGAGTTACCGTTCTTACCAACGAAACAAAATACAATTAGCTTCCCGGTTGGTTATCACTCCACTTAAAATACCCTCTCAAGCCTTGGAGTAAACTCTTACCGAAAATTAATGTGAAATAAAAGTTGTGATTCTTGAATTTTTTGCTTACTCTAATATATAGGATTACAAAGAGAATGATCTCACTTAGAGTAACCTAATACACTCAAAGGTTAATAAATTAAAGAGTATGAGTGTTGAAAATGCTCAAATATAAAAAATGTATTTTGAGCTTATCTTAAATGCTTGATTCTTTCTTTTATGGATTAGAAGTTGATTGCCTTTGAAATTGCTAGCTTGAACATCTCATTTGAACCCTCTTTTATATGCCTTGTGGATAGGGTAGCCATTTATAGCCATTGAGGGTTAGAATAAACAAGATTATCCTTGTTCAAAATTAGACGTTATAGTTTGAAATTACAGATGACAACCGGTTGATGTCCTCTTAACAGCCGGCTGATACATATCAGCTGATTGATATCTGCATATAGACCAGTTGCTATCAAAATGCTAAATTCCATTGAAACCCAGCTAAGGTCTTCTCGACCGGCTTATATACTATCGGTTAGTTGTTACATTTATAAAGACCAACTATTATCAAAGTTCCAAAATCCACTGGAACCCGGCTGAGGTCTTCTCGATCGGCTTATTCATTATCACCCGGTTGTAACATTGATTAAAATCGGCTGTTATCAAAGTTCGAAAGTCCACTGGAACCCAACCGAGGTCTTCACGACCTGTTGTCAAATATCAGTCGGTTGATATAGTCATATAGACTGCCTACTATACTGAGTGAACTCGTGATATTTTGTCTTTGAGCTTACGAAAATAATATATCAATTAATTAATTTATAGGCTTCAAAAATTAACAGACAATTAATCATTTAAACATGAGCATAAATCAAATATTATTATCTTTCAAATAGCATCATCAAAACTCAAAAAATGTTTTAACCATATTTCGGTTCAACAATTATCAATCTAAGTCTTTAAATATAGAAAACTATCTATTAACAAAAAAAATATCCAAGTTAAAATTAATTAAATTATGGTTTTAGCCATGATGGTTTTTACTATATATTCTTGGAACGGAAAATATATACAATATTTTAATCTGTTTGTATTTTTAAAAGAATAGTTAGATTGTATTTTTTCTATCTCATCACTTTGTTTTTATAAATAATATTGGAACATATATGGTAAATAAGTAGTATCCTACGCCCCACTCGTCTCCCGTGCCATGGGCGAATGGTACCATGGTAGGTTGGAGTAAAATTTCTTATGTTCTAAATCAATTACTCCATCCGTCTTATTTTAATAGTTTTGTAGTTCTTTTTAATCCGTCCCAATATATGATTCAATTTTTATTTTAAGAAAATAGTTAAAAAGTCACTTTCCAAAAATGTCCTTACTTGTTATATTTATTTAATTACTTCATCTATTATGAGTTGTACAAAATAGTAGGTATTAACAAATGATATATTAGGAAAGAGAGTAAAAAAATATTAGATTTCAATAATATTAATTGATGTTATTTTAATTCTTATGAAAAATGAAGTATAACTATTAAAATGGTACGAAATACTAATATGATGCGCTAAACTTAAGTTAAATTATTTGTTTTCTATGGTTTTGTTGTTGATTTCATACCATTCTTATCAAGATATAAATGAATCAACTCGGAAACCATTAAGGTAAAAAGAAAAATAAGTAAATGCGCCAGGGGCATTTAATGCTTATATTCAACTTTTCCTAATCAAATCAAATCATTCAATATTTATATTTAATTCAGTTTTAATTCATTAAATTTGTATATGAATTTTTAAATAGTAACGGAATTAAATGAAGTGCATATCTGTATTTGGGCAGTGATTTCTGAATATTTAAATGATCACATACCTTTGATCTAAATCCGATAATATATGAAATCTACACTACTCATGGCGTTGGGAATTTAAACCCTGTAATCTTTCAAAGAATATGAGTCACTTTCGTATTTTATTTTTTCTTTTAACAATAGAACTTTTAAACTTTACTAATTAATTTATTTCTCAGAACACGTCATAAATACAAAACCTCACACGTCAGGGACATAAATCTCTCGCTGGAAAAAAAAAAATAAAACATAAAACAAAGGCCTCCATATACATCATGTGCTAACTACACTAACGGTACTTATATTTTCATTAGAAAATCTATTTGGTCCAAATATTTCCAACGGAAACATTGATAACCCTAATTTTTGAGTAAGTGACACAACTGGTCTTTATTATGGCCTCAAAGCTATTCAAAATGACAAAGATCATATCAATCAACCAATATGTTATTTATTTAAAACTAAAGAATCTTATTTTAAATAGTTTGTTAATATTGTCTCATACTTTTTTTGTATTTCAAGGTTTTTAATATGAGAAAAAATTTCACAAATAACTTTCTTAACTTTAAGGATTAAAACTTACCCTCAAAAAAGAAAAAACTTTAGGAACTAAACCCACCGTTTCTTAAGTAAATTATTTTTAATATACTGATGGTATATATAGATTTTCATATACATGTGGACTTGGATAAATGGCATATGTGAATTTATGATGGTCCCTTTATTTAAAAATTGACACATATCTTTCATTTAATGCCTATAATGTAACCGATGTTAAATAGAAGTTAAACTATTCTTGAAATGCTGGAACTAATAGTTTATGACTTGAAACTATAGAGACCAAATAAAATTTTGATTTAAGATATGGGGGTCCTCAGCGTAGTTCAACCAATTAAGGATCCATCCACTCGTATATATCCCCCAACCCTATTTCTCTCTCTCTCTCTCTCTCTCTCTCTCTCCAGAGAGAAGCGGTCAAAGGAGATTTGTTTTCATCCGTTTTTGGTTAGTCATGTCATTAGTTTCTAACTCATCTTTTCTCTACTCATCAGTTTCACACTCTCTATTTTCCTCCAAAAAAAAAGAAAAAAAAAGAAGTAAATGATTGCTGGGGAAAAATATCGTTACTATGTTTGCGATGGTTATATTGGATCGTAGTGTTATATGTTTTTTTTTTTTTTAATTATTTTAGGCCGTTCTAATAGAATTGTAGAATATGGGGCATAGGTTGCAACATGTATCCCCATATTTGTGTTGTATGATTGTATCTATATGTTCACTTATATATACAAGTCACGTCAAGGTCTAAAATACATTGCTAAATTTTTTCCCATGCTTTGATTCATGTCACAGATAGGATCTAGTTTTTTGTTGGGTTGTCTCGTATCTGCTCTTGAAATTTCCGCAATCATGTGCTTTTTGGGATTTTTGTTTTTTAATTTATACACAATGCTGCTTGAGGAATTAAGGTCTTGTGATATTTCTTGTGAACTTTACATGCATTATATTTATTCGTCGGGTTCAACTCTCCTCGTGTGAACGAAACACGAAAATAGTAGAGGATTCGAACTTCTAGCAGACACTCATCGAAGATTAAAAGTATCCACGGGACTAATATATAACAAGCGTCCTATTCGAAGTAGATATTCATTTAACAAATTATTGTAACAAAAAAGGTTTTGTTTTGACATCATTTGGTGAAAATTAAATATGGATGTAAATAATTTTACCTTCATCCAACATATTGTAGTAAACAATTTGTGGTCAACTTGTTTCCTTTTTTGGGTCAAAATTTAAGATGTGTATAATTATAATCTACCCTTGATCTAATTTTGAATTGTAATGGCCATTAATCCCTTTAGAATCAACATCCTAGAGGGAAAACAAAAGCAAGTGTATTGGCTTGAATTTGTTTAGTGTTAGTTTAGTTGACAGGTATGTGTGTGTATCAAGATTTTAAATATCGTCCATTTAGGTAACACCGTTACGTAACGGTACGGGCCGATATATCGGTGATGATGAAATTCTTGTCCGTATCAGCCTAAACCACTTCGTATCAATCGTTACGCAACATCATATCGATCTGTATTGGCTGTTACATGCCATTTTAGAAAAAAAAAATAATGAAAAATATTTATTAAAGATAGAAAACGGTTTGCGGTTCCGATTTCTGCTACCATTATACTACAACCGTTATGGTTTAAAACCGTTTTATTGCCACCGTTACCGTTACAGTAGCAGCCACCGTTATTTAAAACCTTGATACATATACACTCAATTGGTTTTAGTTTTCTTCCTTTTCATGCACAAGTTATCATGCATTAGTTCATCTTTTCAACTATTTCCCATAAAAAGGTAACAAGTGTTTAGGAAGATCCACAACTAATAGTGTCTAAGTGAAATTGCTAGCTTATCATCCTTTTAGCATAGCTGATATGACTTCCTATTTGACAAGATAATGTTTGTTTTCAGGGAAATGGGTTCTATTGAGGTTTCGAATCCTAAGCTGACACAAGTGTCCGTTAAAGATGAAAAGGAAAGTGCGACAATGCTGTCTCAGGGAAACGGTATCATTGAACCAAAGATAATATTCGGTTCATTTTATGGTAACTTTTTAAAGCCTGAGATAGACACAAAAGTGATCGACACAAAAGTGATCGATACAAAAGTAACCGATCCAAAAGCAACCGATCATGCGCTCGAGTTTCTGAAGGATGCAGTCGATGACTGGCCCACTGGCCCCAAGCAAACTATTCACTCTTTTTATTTTGTCAAGCATCATTTATATGAAAACCCAAAACTAAAAGCCAAACGAGATTGGGTAAACGAAGAGATCGAAAAGATTTGGCAAGAAAGAGAGGAGATATACAAAGAGTTGAATGATAAGCATGTGAGATGAAATCCCATGTTTTAGATAAGCTTTCCATTGGCAATGAGGTTTAAGCTTTCAAGCTTGAAATTTAGAAAATTAGGAACAAATTCTTTAATTAAAATCAAGGTCTCCTATTCATTTTCATATTTTCATCTTCATCGAACTGTCTACGGTGTGTAGCTACCGTTTATATAATTACAAGACTAACAGATGCAGTTAACTTAAATAGTAATTTCTTTTTTGCAGAACATTGTTGATAAATTTTTCATTCCTACTATGAACGAATATTTGGTTATAAAAACTATGATGAAAATAGGTTATTTGCTCGCTACTATTATGTTTCATACCTAAAATAGCATCAAAATTTTCTTTTCCTTTGTTGCGGATTGTCTATATAAGTTTGATATCACTATATTCATCTTGATTTTTGCAGTATCAACTCGATCAAGTTATTTTAAATACGCGTCCTGTAAGTGTTGAGAATGCGCGTTTGAAGGAGATCTTGAGTGTGAATAAGAGACCGGAGGTGGATACGCCAGGAAGTTTTTGCACAACAGGCAGTTCCTACCGAGATAAAGGAGTTGTTTTATGTTCTTCTGAGAAAGATATTAACAGTCTCGTAAGTTTCATTTTTGCTTATTTAATAGCAAAATGTAGTTGCATTTAATAAATGAAGTTGTGTATTAAATCCTTTTCTGTGTTTAATAACATCGGATTATAATCATTCATACAGATCAAAAGCTTGGAATACCGTATTCAACATGAAAGTGTCCCGTTTTCCGAGGAGAAAGAAATCCTTAGGGAAATCAAACAGCTTGAAGGGAGACGTAAAGTAATTATTAATGAAGCCAAGAGAGCAGCCGCTATGGTTAAAAGTGCCAAAGCCACCAAGGAAAAGGTTGAATAAGAAAATGATTTTCCGTTCTTGTCACTCCCAGATTAACTTGTGTTATCATGATTCATGTCAATGTCACATTTATAATCATTTTGTGCATCTTGTCATTCCGTTGCAGCTTACTGAAGAGGAGCTGGATGGTGTTAGGAAGGAACAACAAGAGGTTAAGTCCAAGCTCAAACAACTAAACGATAAATTTGACTCAATTAAGAAGGAAATTGAAACTATCAAGGCGAACCTGAAGGCCATAAATGCTAAGATTGATAAAGATTTTGAAGCTCGTAGGGAATTCAATAAGGAATTCAATGAAGAGGTGTGTTCGCTTTCCACTTACATCCGTCCCTATTCGTTTTAGTCTTTCAATTGTTTTGGGTTTGAGACAAAATGCTAACGAGTAACAAAAGAAATCTGGTGAAATGTAATTTATATTTTTGTAATTTAGGATGCACGGACTAGCCAAATTGGGTGATATATCCGTCTTGACACGTACCAAGCCCACATACTTCTTGGAAACATAATTTCAAAATAATGTTGAACACTTTATTTAAAGTCAACTAGCAAGACTTTGATGCTTAATTGAATCTATGCTTGAAAGTGTACACTTCACAGTTTCTATAATATTTCTGTTACCAAAAAAAGCCATAATCCTGCATACGACCACGCCATATCCACACCGTGTCTGGTGGTGTCCATTTTTGTTGCCCCTGCTTCTTAGTTTGTAGTATATCCTATGCGTTTCTGTGAGGAACGAATAATTCTGTCATTGTCTTAATGCTTCATATGATCCGTCTAAACGTATGATTGACATAGAAAAGGGGTAGATGAATAATTTCTTTTTTGTTAATTCTTTTTTGCGGCTTTGTGTATGGATATTCACTTACAAATCTCTTGTTAATAATAGAAATATATGAACTTTTTTCAATCCAAGTTTACTTGAAAGCTTTTTTTGTTTACTTGAGCACCTTGTTGTAAACTCATAATTGCGGGTTGAAATTTGAAATTTCTAGGGTCCTTATCAGAATGGTCATCCATTCATGTGATTTCAGTTTATGTTTTTTGGATACTTGCAACTAGCAAGTTTGTTCCTCTGGCGATAATTAATTGGCAAGTTGGGTTGTATCGTTATATGTAAATTGCACGTCTTTAATTAACACTTAATTACATTTTGTTATCAGAATACTCGCTACTATGAAAACCGTAGCGTTCTGGATAAGGCTAGAAACCTCGTTAAGAAAAAGGATATTGAAGGCCTTAAAGCAATTGGCAGCTCACAGGTTTATTGACTTGATCCCTTTTCTTTCATTCGTCATCAAAATACTTGTATCTATTTTTGTGTACTATAAACTTGTAATTATCCATTCCTCAGGTCGAGAGTTTTATGTCTCATTGGAACAAAAGCCAGGCTTTTAGGGATGATTATCATAAACGGCTTATAGCTTCTAGGGATGATTATTATAAAAGACCAGTGAGTAGAGATGTGCAAAAGAACAAAGCAAAAAAACAAAACAATGCAAGTATGCCTGCTTCTCAAAACAATATCTCCTTGGTCGACAAAGTCGAGAAAGAGCCGGAAAGTAATATCCTGAAAGAGGCAAAGAAAAAAAAAACACCTTCTGAAGCTAGTTCAGTGACCGTTGGCTCAAAAGATACTGAGAAAAGTTTTGAGTCCGAAAAAAATGAAGTAGGTAAAGAAATTAAGCATGCTGAAGTTGATGAAACGAAGCCAAAAGAGATGAGAAGGGAAGAGGAGATTGCTAAAGCTAGGCTAAAAGTAGTTAAAGAAGCTAAACCTGTTGAAGTTAATGAAACAAAGCCGAAGGAGACGACAAGGGAGGGGGAGTTTGAGGAAGCCAAGCTAGAACTAGTTCAAAATAAACCTGTTAAAAAAGTTGATGAAACAAAACAGAAGGAGATAAAAAGGGAAGAAGAGATTGCGAAAGCCAAGCTGGCAATGGAGAGGAAGAAAAATTTGGCTGAGAAAGCAGCTGCAAAAGCAGCTACAAGGGTTCAAAATGAGGCTGAGGAAAAGCTTAAGGTAATTACAATTAACATTCACCGGTTGAAAGAAAGGCGAAATTTTTTTTCAATAGTATTACGAGTGTTCCGTGATGTAATTTCATTTAATTAATGACAGAAACTTGAACAGAAGGTGAAAAAGAAGGGTGCAGCCAAAGCACCTGCTCCAGAGCCCGAGGCAGAGCCCATGAAAGCAGATGCAGAGGTTGTTGAACCAGAAAAGGCCGACAAGGGTATTGAAGATCCTGCGCCATCGTCATTGAAGGACAAGGTAAGGAAGAAAAAAAAGAAGCGAAACAGAATCCAGTCCAAGGGCTCAGGATCGATCTTCAAAGTCATACTTGAGCAGAAAAATTGGATTGCTTTACCCTTTCTTATGCTTCTGGTGGCTGCATATTATTTTCTATTTTAAACATAGTGTCAGTTTGGTGCTAGATGGTTTTTTGTTTTTGTTTTTTTTTTTAAAACTTTTTTTGGGCATATTAGACAGTATGACTTAGTAACAATGCTACGGATCGCACACCTTTTGGGCCATTTATGTTTCCTAACTTTGGTGCATGACTTAAAAAGATTTTTGTTAACATCGTCGTCTCTATATTTAGGTCTCTTATGTAGGCAGATTGCTCAAACGTGAAGGATATCAGATATTCAGATGTGATTTCCTTGCTGCGATTGGGGTTAACTTATGGCATTTTTTATGCTTTAAAATTTTTGCCACACCTAAAAGCTTCAAATAATTCCTCATATATGTACTCATTTCCCACTCGATTGATGCAACTGTGTGTCATTGTGATCCAACTCACATAATCTAGAAGAACAACTGTTGAATCGAAACCACGGAAAAAATAAAACCAAGTACACATAATAATAATATTACTATCAAAAAGAATATGGAAATTTTTTGTACATGTATTTGTTACAAAAAAGACGACGCTTTGATGTCTGTCTCAGAATGATTCCTAATTCTTACATATATGATGTCCAAAACTAATTTTCTTGCTTTTGACCAACTCTGTATAGAGCACACTTTCTTGTCAACTTCTTTTTTCTTTTTTTTTACTTTACTTGGCCAAATCCTAGGGGAGAGAACCCAAGTCAGCTCTAGGGCCCTCAGTAAAGTTCATCCTAATTTTCATAATCAATAAAGTGAACAATTCTTTAAGCACGAATAACAGATTTTCACATGATTTGAACTATGGACTACATGTTTTAAGTCTATAAATATTTAAGTTCTAAAATAAATAAATAATTTTATTATTTATTTATTTTTTGATAATTTTATTTGTTGAAAATGAAGAAACATTTGAAGGCTTATAAATGTTTGGTTGTCAACTGTTGCAAACAAACTGTTCATCATTTTGTCTCCGATTGAACGTGATTTTCGAGGGGTTGTTTGTGAATATATTGGGTTGAATTTTGGAGTCATTCATTCCGTTTATCCTTCGCATGGTGCAATATTAGCTTTAAGACAGTATTTCACAACACCTCAATATTTCATATTTGTTTTCTATCTTAATTCTATTTTACTTTTGATAATTATTATATAGTGTTCTACAATCTTTTAGTATAAAAATTATAAATTATTTTATACAAGAAATAATTATTCAAAAAGCGTAACTTTAATGAACTTTAATAACAATCTAAAGTCAATATCTATTTTGAAAAACTTCTATTAACAGATTTGTTTTTAAATTTCCAATATAGGTTACGGGTGATTTTGCAGAAATCTGTATTGTTTGAATATACCGGTTCACCGCTTGATTTTATTCTTTTGTTTCAAACATTTCAATTATTTATTTATTTATTATTATTATTATTTGTTTATTTATTTATCTGTTTGTTCACTTAGAAACAATTTTGTTTGTTTTATAAGTTTTCTCAAAATCCACTAAAGTCAAATATAAATAGTCACTTGTTAAACCGTTTCAATAATTTACCAATCTAAGAACTTGGAAAGCAAACCCCGTCAATCAAGGCCTCAAATTTATTTCAAACTGAAACTATTTCACAGTGAAATTTTAACAAATAATTACGTATACATTTAGATTTTTCCTTCTTCCAACATTTTCAATAAGTGTTTGAAATTTAGTATTTTTTTTCTGTTTACTGTACAAATTTGTTTTGTTTTAATTTGGATTACAAATTTATTCTTTTCTCTTGATTAGCCTGTTAACTTTAAAATGGCCAACTTGAATAAAATCGAGAAATCAAATAGCATTAAACCAGAAAAATTTAATGGTCAAATTTTTCGTAGGTGGCAAAAACAAATGAAATATTAGTGTTAACTGTTCCAGGTTTGGTTTCTGCCTTAGAAGATCATAGTACTGACAACAATCCTTCTAGTATCTCAATGTAGCTAAGTCGTGAGAAAACTGAGTTTCATTGTCAAAATAGGATATTTAGTGCCTTGTCGGATCATCTTTATGATATATATCACAGCATCACTGACAGTGCAAGAGAACTTTGAAAAATTTTAGATGATGAATATGATGTTGATGATGCTAGAAACAACCGGTTTATGGCTTCAAATTTTACTAATTACAAAATGGTTGATAATAAATCTATAAATGAACAAATTCACGAGTTTAAAGAATATTTTAGTAGGACCATTTTGAGCGAAGATTTATAAGGCCCCAAAATTACAC
>MKEJ01051357.1:0-15875 GCA_001753735.1 Embelia ribes | reverse complement strand
AGCATTTTGTGTTTGGTGAGTATATACATATACAGCGGGGGAATAGAGAAGTCAACAAAAAAGTTATATTTTAATATTGGCAAAATAAGGAAAACGTCGTTAGTGGGAAAATAAAGTTACTTTTCTCATCCATCATCCTTGAACTAAAAGATTTGCTTCTAGAAAAAAGAATATTTAAACATTAATGGAAGTTCTCTCAACATAAAACTCTTTTTCATTGTCCAGGAATTATTGAGTTTTTAATATAAATTATTGTCAATTGTGGACAAATTACTATTAGTATTTTTTATTTAAAAATAGTTATAGTATTTTTTTTTTAAAAAGAGTTATAGTATTTTTTTTTAAATTAAAGTAATTTATTCTTAAAACATAATAATTTCATATTATTATTTTTTTTAACAATTCCTTATAAATTAATTTATGTATTGAGTTTTTTTCCAAATGCTAGACCATATGTCCAAAGCATATTTTTAGCAACTTGGAATAATTTTAACAATTGGAAACAGGATATTCGTTTGGCTAACAAAATAAAACATGTGAAACAAGGATTCTAGTGTACTATAATACTATTCCTTTTTCAATGTAGGAAACTAATTTGGGATTAAAAAAAATGTTAGTCCTTTTTTTGTTTGTGATTTTTGGAATGATATATGAGGGAGTATTTGTTACTGTCTTTGGGGCCGAAAGTGTAACATTGAAATGTGTGCAAATAAAGCAAAAAGATAAAAATAAATAAATAAATAAAAAATGTAAAGGACACACTTTTGTACAAACTTACCCACCAAAAGGAACTTGTGTCCCTGTTTTTTTAGCTTTATGCCATTATGAAAATGGGTAAATTTTGTTAATTGTCGGATTAGTAAAGTTTACACCTTTTTCACATTATCTTTACTCGAATATTTGTATTATCTCATCCTTAAACCATTCGTAATAAGAGCATTAATATCTTTTTCGAGTTGTATGATACATATGTATTATGAATATGGGATCCACAAAATAACTACCAAATATATCTATATAAAGCTTTTATACAATACTTATGTACTAATTCGTACATCGAAGTTATATAAAAACTTTTCTCTTTTTTCTATCTAATTTCTCACAGGAAAAGCCTTGAGTCTAACATCAGTATTTAAAAAAAAAAATGTTTAGGAGATTTGTTATGATAAATTTCTTGGTGGTAAATCTATCATATATGTTTTCTATTAAAACATATATTTTTTCTTTTACTAGAAATGAACCTATCTGCTTCAAAAGCAAAGAATATAAAAGTTTATTATCTACTTTTCATTCTAGTTGCCACATATTCGCATCAATTCTGCAATCATAATCCCAATAAGAAAAAAAAATTCTTATTCAAATATCCAAAAAATAATCACCATCATAAAAGGATTTCCCACCAATGTGCAATATATTATCCTAATTAGCAATAATATTTTAGAAATATACTCATAAGAAGATAAAATCAAATATAATTATACCAAAATAAAATTTCACTAGATAAACCGTGTATTGAGTGGACTCCAGCACAAGTGAAGTTTTATTCTTGTTTTTGTTTTAAAAATTAGATATATACAACTTAAAACTTACGCCTTATTTAAGCTCAAATAATAAATAAATTCAGCTTTTATTTAAGCTCAAATAATAAATAAATTCAGCTTAAAAGTTGTACGATCAAACATAGTTCAACTTTTAACCAAATAAATTAAAAGGCTGAAGCTTATAAATTGCAGCCAAAAAACCTATTTAGAAAGGCTGATATGTACAATTTTTTAATATATTAATTTACAGAGAAATGAGAAAGAGTGAATGATATAAAGATCTCAATCTTGTCGGTGGAGATTCTACATTTGTGACCCTTGTTAATTGAAAACACAATCAAGTCTGCTATGTGATTTTTACTTACAAAGCTACCAATTTAACATTATGTTAAATTTTCATGACACAAAATTAATAAAACAGTTTTGTAAAGTATCATTCAAAAACAAATATTCTTCGAACCAAGAAGTTCAACTCTATTCAGAAAATTTACATCAAAGTGGAAAACACAGGAAAGAAAAAACAAGCTTTTAGAAAACGAATGTCCTCTTTATAGTTGCAAAAACAATCCAAGACTGATCGACTATACAATGTACAGAGAAACAAGGCAGCATTAAAACAAGCTACACTATGACAAGAAAACAGAACACTACATGCCTTGCTAAGAAACTCCTCCAGGTCATCAAACCATTGTCATCAATGGATGTAAAAAAAAAAAAAAATTTTAAAAAATAAAATTGAAAATAATCACTGGAACTGAACCAGTTTCCTTTTCAGATTTGTCTGCACGGATTAATTTAATGTGCCTGTTATCTACTTGAACCAGATAGCAAAGAGAGAACCTCGGTGTCATCTAAGTTCGACTCTAGTGCAACCTTAAGAGGAGTTTTGCCTTCATTGTTAACGATATGCAAGTCCGCTCCCCTGCAGATAAACATGAAACCCTGTTAGCCGAAGTAGGTATTTCTTATCTGCAATACACGACAAAGAGGGAGTTTTGTAGGGGAAAGAAAAGAGTGAAACTGCAATTTCAGTTTAAGAATATGCAAGCAACTGAATTACTCTTGCATGTTTCAATAGCCTGAGCGTGCTTTGTTTTCCAAACATTTTGCTTCCAGAATGGGGCAAGGCCGCGAGGGACGCGTATAGAGATTTGATTCAACAATGATCCATATAGACAAAAGTATTTACCTTGACAAGACCAGCTTTATACACGTCGCATTGCCTCCAAGAATACAATGGAAAAGCGGTGTTTCGTCTCTTGAATCGGTAGCATTAACGTTGGCACCATATTGTAGGAGAAGCTCCAGCATAGCAAGGTCTGCAGATTGACAAGCTAAGTGAAGCAAAGAGCAGCTCTCCATATCATCGTCCATTACGCTGCATTCGTTTGTTAAGTTTACAGGTAGTTTTAACGGCGACTCTCTGTTTGAGAAACTACAAGAGTTGTGATTAAGCCGTGACGACTGCTCTTGCAGCTGCATCACTTTAGCTAAAGTTAACGATTTACATGATCCTTGACTGTGGATAGCATTTACATCTACTTCAGAGTTGACAATAAGTCGATATACAGCTTTCTTGTCATTGAGACAAACAGCTTCCCAGATCTGTCGTGCCACGTCACCCTTATCTCGCATCTGTCGAACAAATTGCTTGTTGGAATACTGCAACAAAAGTGACATCGTTGAATTTCAGAAATGGCAATGTAATAAGAACAAGTTTCCTTGCGATCCATGGAATTTAGGAAAATGACATCTTGAAAGGTATCACAAGGTAAAGAATACAACACTGAGAAAATGAAACCAGGCAGCCGTAAAGGCCATATCATGATAACATGTTTTTGTTCAAAGCCATGTGCAGTCAAATAAAAGGCAAAAAGACAAGAGAAGAAAAATCAAAGAAAAGGGCCACACCTTTGCATGAATAAATTTCTCCTTCATCGATATAGAATCAGCTTGATTAGGCTTCCCAATAAAAGGCAATTGTGGCTTGCAAGACTTGTACAAGCTGATAACAACGGAATATCATTAATATTCAATGTTCACACTCCTTTAAAGAATCTAAATGACTTCACATTTTTTTTTTCAGGATACGTACTCAGCATGGAAAAGATCACATTCACTTCTTGAAGGCACCAATACATACCCAGGATCGACTTGAGATCCAAGTCTCGAAGACAACAATTCCTCCCAGACCGAGTTCGCAAAGTTATTCCCCAAAGACTGGAACAAACTTATCACTGAAGGCTCCCACACTTTGACATCAAGTGTCAAAGACCTTACCTGTAAAAGAAAGATTACAAATGAGAACAAGACAGAGCTGGATCATAATATTCTCTGTTTTTTTCACCTTTTACCTCTTTAATAATAAGGAACTCTAGCAATAACGCATCACATCTTAAATCGTACACACATATATATATGTACATATTTATGTATACACAGAAAGAAAACCTTGTACATGCCTTTAGTCATTCTCAAGACCCAGCTCACAAAGTATTTCAAAGACAAGCTAAATTTGTTCAGTTGCTCTTGCTCAGACACGACAGTTTCGAACAATTGAACCTCAATAATTGAAAGTAAATTCGCATGTGCCTTACGAGGTATACTCCAATTAGAAGTGGGCAATCTTCATTTATTAGATTTTACACCAACAATTTCTTCAGCACTCAGTAATTACGGTATCAAACTGCTGACAAACATGAAAGAATTTGTCATGAACTGTACACCCAGGGATTTTCTTCAAGAGTCCGGAATTTACACGATTAGTAGATAAACAACAAACCACAATTCAACAGAACCTTCTCTATTTTTTTAAACCAACATGCACGGAAAGTAAAATTGATACCATACCAAGCATGATCAGGAAGTCAGATATTTGCACAAAAAGAAAGTTATTTACCTTCGATATGTGCACTCCAAGGTTTCTGTGAACGCCAGAACATTCAATGCAGATGAGCACACCAAGATTTAAGGATGCCCAGTCTGGCTCAGGGGCACCACAATCAGCACATCTATCATTGCCTGCTACTTTTCGCAACACCTCAATTGGTTTCTCGCTTTTTACACAAGGACGTAACTGTTGTGAGTTTCTCAATGTGCGCTCGTTATGCCCAAAGGCAAGTCTCTGAGGTGTATATTCTTCAAGTGTAGCAGGATCAAAATCGAAGCTCTCGAATGAACTAGTCTCACTTGCAGATTGATGGTGCTTACTTCCCACGGGACTAACAGGAATACACTGTAATAAGAACGGTATTAAACAGTTGGGTACAAAAATCAAGAACACATTACTGTATGTAATATACAGACTAAAGCTACCCTCTCAGGAGTCTGAGAACTCAGTAATGAAGCAATGACCCCGGTTATCTTCTCAACCCAGTCCATCTGATCAAGGGCACTCTCCGCCTGCACCGACAAGCCAAAACAATTAATATTATAACTTGAGTAGCTAATACCCAATAATGTTAACCGCCCTGATTCAGCAAAGAAATGGTATCGGTATTACACATCATACACAGACCTGCAACATGTAATTCTTTCTTGGAGATATAATCCTAAAGCAAAACCTCAAATCTGACTGGTCAGCATCAACTTTTATTGTTGATGTCAGCAGGTTCACGGTGTGACGAGCAACAGATTTCTCATCGTGTACTCCTCCACGGTAATGAGAAGAAAGCCAGCGGCTCAGCAATCCAGAACCAAGTTCAGAACTATTTCTCTGACCAGAAAGATGGCTGCCAGATCCCTAAAGAAAACTCCTTGATAAAATAGATAAAAGGCGAGAACAATAATTGAAAACATGTTAAAGCCCATATTCCAATTACTTACAGATGGTTTTGTGTTCTGTTTCCGGTAATAGTAAAGCATTCCTCTGCTATCAAGGACAAAAAATCTTCTTTTCCAGTCACCTCTCATATTTGACGAACGTTTTGAAAGATAACCTTGTCGAATAGTTTGAACCTAAAATCATTCGTGCTTAAGTCTGGTATTTCAGGTGCAAAGGTACGAGGGAGAAAATATTTGGCAATAATGGGGAAAGATAATAAAAGAATAAACTGATCATTTAGACTTTTACCTTTCCCTTTATAGCAGATTGCATGACTGCTTCTATCATTTTATGTGAACTTCTACCGATCGCATGTGTACCATCTCCATTTGAAGATCCGTTAGAACCATTTGAAGACCATCTGCTCTCTCGCTCAACCTGCCTTTTATATTCTTGCATTCTTTCATTTAGAGCTGCTTGCTCATAGTTGGATCTTTCTCTTGATTGTTGTGCATAAGTTAAGACCTGATTGGAGCACATGATACTTCACTAGTTTCAAGAAACATAACTAGCTCTAAACTAAGAAACACAATACAATGTGGATAGGAAATACAAAGATATAGCATTGACAAACAGCCACAATTTCAAATGTTTTAACACTAATCAAACTGAAAGCCATAATCCAAATCTTAACGAACTTACAGCATCAAGTAAGGACAAACCTGATTTATATATGGCTCCATCTGATGCAACAGCTCATAACCCTAAAAATATTGAAGGTTTAAGAACAAATAACATCCAGAACAAGCAAAAGGGGGGAAAAATCAAAATGGAAGTCCTCCAAAGTTACCTGTTTGAAGTAACGAAGGTGAGCATCCATTGAAGCACTAACAGCTTCCAATAGTTCAAACCTCTTTTTGGCTTCAACATTGGAAAGAGCAGTCACCTGTATATTATGCTCATTATTCAGAAAATCAAATGACAACCAATAATCGTTATAAATGCATAGTTCTAAAGAAATTACTCACCAGACCAAAACGAGCATGCTCAAACGCGGACCTTGCATTGTGAAGTTCCTGAAATATTTCCGATAATTTTACCATGCAGAGAAGGATGGCCACTATAATGTTTCAAATATCACATGCATTTACAAAAACTAGAGATCATTCTAAGTACAATATTAACATTCAACAGGATGCATTGACAGTACCTCCTCCAAAACTGCTGCTACATCACGCTTTGTACCTTTCCTTAATGACAGAAACTTCTCACGAGCCTGTAGCAAGCATTGCAATTACAATCTGCATAAAAATTGTCTATACTAATTGTTTAGCCTACTTTTTAAACTATAATAGTCGTACTTAATTACAAAGAGCTGCTTGATATATGAACCCCTGTCATTAAAAATAAAGACAGCTAGATAACATCATCCATCTCTTTCTTGCTACAAAACAAGCTGATGGGACACAGAAACATCTCTAGCATTTCAAGCTTTGATCAAATATCTTATTTCCGGGAAAATAATGCTTTCAAAAGTCACCTGGTCATAGAGAATGCTAGCCTTGTCAAAACGCTTCCGAGCTTCCTGCTCAAGAAAGCAATGTCAATAAGCTATACAAAAATTAGCAAAACAAAGAGGGGCCTGAATAACATCCAAATTTACATCCAAAGGAAACAATAATGTCAACTTAAAATTAGGATTTAGCAAGATATATAGTACCCTGACATCATGTAGATCTATATTGACAAACTGTAGCAAACGGTCATTGAGTGTAGTCTCGACCTGAATACAAAAACACATAGCTGTCAATGCAGACACAGATGAGTCGCATTGTACAAATGATAATTTCAAAATAGTACAACTGTACAAAAACTATCTTCTTCACTTTCTGGGTGGTATATTAAGGTTGTCATTCTGACATACCCAATAGTCATATATTCAGAAGATTGCTAACTGACTAATGTAAGGAAATTGTGGTATCTTATATAATCAAAGGACACTATACCTGAGATCTAAGGACTTCCTTGTATGTCGCGATCTCCCTCAATGCTATAGTAAACTTTGTCATGACAGGACCTGTAGGAACAAGTAGGAAACGTTTCGTCAGCAACATCACCTTATATAATCCTGAACAAAAATCAGGCACAAAGCAAGCTAATAAAGAGCATATTAAAATATCAGTAATAACTCTTGTAACTTGAGACGTATAATGCTACCAAAAATAATAATAATAATAAATAAATTATTGGAGGATCAAGAATGCTTCTCTACCAAATGAAAACAAAACATGCAAGTGAAGTCACTAAGAAGGGGGCACTCATAACCAGCCCTTTATCATCTTAAAACGAAGTCTGGATCCTCTTACTCCTTTTTTATGCCCCTTCTATGTCCCCTTGGTATTTTTTTTTCCAAAATGTTAAATAAATTAACTTACGACATGTAAAATGACTTCTAAGACCATTAGACATCTTCCAAGTATGAAAACACAATCATTCAATATTGTTATTATACAATTTTCTATGTTTTCAACTTTCTAATTCCGTTGAGTATCTAAATGAAAACTGAAGGTTACTTTGCTTTGTAATGTAAGATTTCCTACTTGCTAGATGTGTAATGGTATTAGGACCCATTTTGCATATAGTTACTTTATTTAGGATTTTGGGACAAAAAATCCTAAGGGGGCATAGTAGGAGCACAATGAAGATGGTAGAGGATCTGGACTCCTTAAAGCATACCTCCAAAAGCCACGCTAATGGGATCATTGTGCCCTCCCCCAAAAGATTCTAAGCTACTAGCAAAAGCTATATCCCCATCATAGCCCTCACCAAGCCCTTCACTGCAAGAAAACATGAAAACACCATTACTTCTTAGCAAATAGAACAACCTGAATAAGATTTGGCAACTAATATAAAGCAAGTATTCATGACTTCCTCCACTAGGCATGAGGAGCAAAGTTCAGCCAATTTAAGTTATCTTAGTAAAACAAAAGAAAAATACGCCGGCTGAAAAACTTCTAAAGCAAATAAGTTTTTGGCCTTTTCAAGTTCGGCTTGCTCTTGATTTATTTGTCTGCTTTTTTAGTCTCCTTCAATTGCAAATATGATAAGAAACAGAAAACATATATGATTCTCTGATCAATGGGAGAAAAATAATAATTAAGAAAAGACAATAGTATGGTGATTACCATCGTTTTAAGACAAGATCAACCTTCAGGAACAAGAGGGCATTAAGGACCTCATCAAAAGTCCACAACAAACGACAGGCCAGATCAAATGAAAGTCACTGTCTCTTGTTTTAACCAAAGAACTAGAAGAACACATAAACATTTTGCATATCAACATCATAAAAATCATTGTGAGATGGCCAGCCGTTAAAAAACCAAATGTTGTTCAATCTGTTTACCTAAAATTGATTAAATTAATTGGGGGAGGGGCCAATTTTCATTTCTAGGATTGATTAAATCTGCATGCATCTGAATACAGACAAGAATTGGTAGATACAAATTTAGGCATTTCGATTTTGATCTCAATGTATTCAAATTGTTTTATTTGTACAAAAACAGCTTTTTCTCAAAATTTAATCTTTTTTCTTCCTATAATTTCGGCTTACATACTAGTCAACAACAACAAAAATAACAACCAAGCCTTTATCCCAAGAATTGTTTGGGGTTGGCTACAAGGAACCAAAATAGTTCCAAGTTGGGTTACGTGAATTTTCCTACTCCACATGTTCATATCTGAGACAACTTGCTCATCTATTTTTCTAGCCCACGTGTCCTTTCATATCACTTGCATCCACGTTTTTGAGATCTACTACCCCTACATCTTCTTTCCTTTCTCACATTAGTATTCCCGCTCTTCCAACTCATGCACTAAAAGGTCTTTGTCGGGCATGCCAACAATACCATAGACTAGTACTGGCAGATAATTTTAGGCACGCTCTCGATTTTGATCTCAATAGATTCAAATTGCTTACTTATATAAACAATTTTCTCCGAAAACATAATCTTTTTCCTTTCTATGAGTTCGGTTTACATGCTAGCTAAGAAGCGCGGATACGGATACGACGATACGGGATACGGTGATACGACAAAGCTTAAAAAAAAGGATACGGATACGGATACGGCTAGGATACGTCCATAAAATATATATTTTTTCAAAATTTTATTTTTATATTTAATGTAATAATTATGTTCCATAAATTGAATCACACATCTACCAAAGATATATAATAATAACTAACCATTCTATTATTTATAAATCATACATTCTATAGTTCTATAATATGTATATGTATATGTATATGTATATGTATATGTATATGTATATGTATATGTATATTTTGCAAATAAGGGCCCAAACATATTTGCTCTTGTGCCCTTATACTTTTTTAAAAATTCAAGTAATACCACGCCATATAAGCGTATCACATCCGTATCCAAAGCGTATCCGGCCGTATCCAAAAATCAAATTTATTTTTTTTTTAATTTTAGGATGCCTTTTAGCTGTATCCGGTACGTATCCGGCCATATCGGAGGCATATCGGTATCGATACATATCCGATACCGATACTTTGACCCTTTCGAAATATTCATGCTTCATAGCATGCTAGTAATATAGGAAAGAGAAACAAGCCAACATATATTGACAAGTTAAACAATTCAAGTACCCACGATCATGTACCGAAATTGTACAAATGCTGTGTGGTTAGATACCATGCGTTCATCCTGTTTTTAGTTTGTTTGGCTACGGCTTCTAAACAAATAAGCAAGTATATTTCTGAGTAAGAAAAATATTGGATGCATCCATTCCAACTTATTTAGACCAAAATAGCAAACAAGTTCAGCCTAAAAGCTAGGCAATCCATCCATCTTTTAAGAAAAAAAGGGATAAGTTGGAGCTTATGAACCGCAACCAAACAAGCCTTCTTATCAAGGGAGATAACCACGAAGTTGTTCGTGTAGCTTTTATTCATAAATTTATGTACGTATTGAATATGTGGATACTAACGTGTAGTTGCGGCAGCCTTTGTGAAACTTCAAACCTCGTTCTCTCAGTAACTCTGCACTTTCTTCCAGGCTTTGTATCTACCAAACAAACATTTCATCAAACACATACTCCACACAAAAAACAACCCGAAAAAACAAAGAAACAAAACAATAAAAACCCAAAAGATGATAAATAAATAAATAAGAATTGACCTGTTTTCGGAACATAGGAGAGTCATCAAGCTTATTGAAAAGCATTTCTGTAGTTGGAATTTTATACCCTTTTCAATAACACTTCATCACAAACAATAGCTTGAAATGATCTACCAAAATCAGCTACTGATCTCTCATTATTATATCTTAATCTTTATCACCACTCCAAAAAAAAACAAAAAACCCCAGTTAAGGATGAGTGATTACAACTCACAATTCTCGCTACAGAGAGAGAGAGAGAGAGAGAGAGAGAGATGAGGCGGAGGAGACTGGTAAAGAAAGAGTACACAGAGCGCCTTTTTCTTTCCCAATTCGTTTTTTATCGCGGAAATTATTTATTGGCTTAATTACAGGTCCCCATAGTATCAATAATGTTCTTTTGACTCCCTATAGTTTCAATTGCAACAGATTGGTCCCCAGAGTTTGAGACCTCTTAGTCATTACATTTACATGCATAAGAGCATTCCCACCAACCCTTAATTTATTTAATTTCTACATTTATTCTTTAGAAGCCCATTCTCCCACTAAAAATTCATATTTTAAAAATTATTCACATTAATATTTTTATAAAATATATAAAACAAATTACAATATACATATATATGTATATATCATATAATAATATATTTTCCGAAATTTAATTAGGGTTTCAAAGTATATTTGGAAAAAATTTATTTTTTTAATACAAAAATTGTGAATAATAAATTTTTTTCATTAGGAAATTTACCGTAATATTTTTTTGAAAGTTTTATAAAAATTAAAAAATATAAAAATACTAGTGTAGCGTAATTTAATTTTGAAAGACAACGGAAATTAGAAATCAAAGTGGAGAAAGCTTGGTTGGGAAATCAAAGCGGAGAAATTCACCATTTCACTTATTTAGTGGGTCCCATTGTATTATTCAACCGAGAGAAGGGTGTGTGACTTAGTGAAATGGTGAGTAAATATTTTTAGATATAAAAATAAAATTTTGCATTAAAAAATTTGAAAATAATTTTATAATTTTATTTAAAATAGTATCATTGTGATTATAAAGCAATTCTCCGGATTTATAGGCCTCACATTTCTTTAAAAAATATACAGATAGAGAAGAGCTTTTCAACAACAATAATAGAATTTTTTAAATGAAATTAAAAAAATAATATTCAAAATTTTTATTATAAAATTTTATTTCTATTATTAAAAATATTGCATCATCCTTGCTTAGAAACCCGTCTTCATAGGATGATTAGTATTTAGTTTTAATTTTCCTTGATTGTTACGAAAGAGGAATAAATAGTGATGTTGACTGATGAGTCAAACAGCTGCACCAAATGCCAACAACCAAACCATGTCTTCTATTCACCAAAATAATTAAATTAAATTATATTAAATTATATTAAATAAATATATATATACTCTCACGTGAAAAGAATCCATCTAGTGTAATTTATTACTTCACGCATCTTATTTTGTTCCCATTAATAATATATAGACAGATTTGGATTATAATGATGATGAGTAATGGAATATGCTAATCAATTTATCCATATTATAATTGTAAAAATCAAATAAAATCATCTTTACATATAAAGCAAGATCATCTTTTAATTAAGTGAGGCTGTGTTAAAATTTTTATTTCTAAAAATATATTTCATAATTATTATTCAAAACAAATTCAATTTCGACACTAGTATAATAGGAAAAACATCCAATCCCAAAATTACTAAATTGCAATTATATTTTGCCATTCCTTTTCTCTCGGTCTCTCGTCGCTCAATCTTTTTTTTTATTTTTAGATGATATGTCTTCATCACCCTCCACCTCGGATTGATCGGGCCATCGCCGCAGATTCAACATCAACTTCAAGTCAATCAATTTTCGTTGTTCCCTCTCTTGACCCCATATACTCAACCATCATAAGACAATTTTATCTATGTATTTGAAAAAGCGCGAGTAACGAATTTTCTCCCATAATAGCGCCAGTAAGAATTTTCTCAATTGTTATTTTTTTTTCCTCACTTGTAATGTATATTTTGCACGCATCGTCTTGTGTAATGTTATTTACGTATTTTGTTTCAATTGTTATGCGTGTTTTATAAGCACTGTTGATATCATGAGGACTAGCGTATATAAATTGTACAAACATGTTTGATATTACATGTTGTGTGTTAATTTTTTTAAAAACACAAATGGCATACGAAATCTAAGCACATAGAGTCTCGATATTGAGTCATTCTTTTTGAGTCATTGGATGTGATTCATTTTCAAAAGCCTTCTTTATAGAAGAATTCTTCAAAATATAGGAATCGTTGTGTTTTCAGGATACGCTATCACAAATTGAGGTCAACATATTATCGATATTTTAATATTTTTAATTAAGATTAATTCTAGTAAATTATTCTTAATTTATAATAATAATCTTGTACTATAAACACAATAATTTCGCACAAAAAAATTTCCTATAAATTACAGAAAAAAAAATTCTCCTATTGAGAGCAAATCCATCGTTTACCTGGTCTAAAACACCAACCGTCCAAAATGTTCATTTATTTATAGGAATATGTATATTTCTCTTTCCCCTATTGAATTTCTAATGAAAAATAAATAAATAAAATAAAGCCATGGAGCCTCGTGAGATTATAAAATTATTGGAAACTATGCAAGAAAAGAAAGAGTGAAGTTGTCGTCAAAGGTTGATCTTAGAAGACGATAATGTACTTTGAGGAAAATAACCACATTATTGTTTCCTTTAACTTTGTTGACCATTTCACCAATTTTATTATTTACCAATTTTCTTCACTTTGATAGTCATATATGAAGAGAATTATTCGATACAAAAATTATTTTTCTTGTAATTTACAAGAATTAATATATTTTTAAGACAAATTATTATAAATTGAGAAAAACTTATTATAAGTGTTTTTAATTAATATTAGTTGTAGTAAATTATTTTGATTTAAAGTAGCCTTATCGTCAAATACAGTAAATTCGTAAAAAAAATTCATGTAAACTTTACAAAAAAAATTATTGTATTAAGAGCAAATCCTATATGAAGCCTTTGAACTTTCTTTCTGCCTCAAAGGTTTATGCGGTAAACTTTTATATTGTTTTAACAAATATTAGATAGAAATACTTTTCATTTTTTGCAAACTTTTTCTCTTTAGTACCCGTATGCATATGAATAGTTGAAGAATATTTTTTGTTTTTTGAATAGATGTGGAACCTAATAAATACAATGAGAATTTTTTATGCATCTCATATAATATAGTATTGATTCACGTTTTCTTCAACCGTCTTCTCGTTTTAACTTTAGAAATAATATTTGAAAATAAGAAATTTTAAAATATATTATTAGGAATTTTAAAACATAAATTACATATCACGTCGGATTTTTGGAACATTTTTTACGTAAAAAATCAAATCAAAATTATCCGTAATGTACAATATTGTTTTATCGTTTTGTATTTTACTAATTATGCTACTGCCCGATCTCATGTTGAATGAGAAAGCTATCACTTTTAAGTGCAAGTGTCTTTTTATTTATCACTATGTTCAAATTTCGTACATTGCACGTCTTTTATCACTATGTTTAAATTTCGTACATAAAAACAAATCAATTGCTCCATATTTTATGGGATGATCTTTATACTGTGGCAACATGAAAACAAATCAATTCCTCAATATTTTGTGGGATCATGGATTATCTCTATCCGTTAGTGAATTTTTTTGTGTGCAAAATATATATATATATATATATATATATATATATACCCATAATGTATAAAAACTTTCTCCTTATATACTAATTTAGGGCTTATTTGGCTACAGTTTTGTTTTTAATTAAAATTTTAATAGCTTTTATCTGCTTAATTTTTAATTTAAAATTATTTATTATTTTATCCTAGATAATTATAAATTTTAAGTTGAATATATTTAATTTTTTTTTATAATTTATTTAAAAACTAAAAACAAAATCTTTCTGAGGGGGTATGATGGGTGAGCACTTGTGAACAGGGAACCTTCGGCTTTTTCTCTGTTTGTATTGGGGCCACTTTTTTACTTTACAAACCGAAAGAGAGTTAAAGTAATATTTTTTTCTTAGAAAAGGGATCTAAACAGAATAAATCTGGAGTTTAATCTTTACAGATGGATTAGATCGATATGATTGTTTATTACGGATACCTTAATTAAATTGGTTGTGTATATTTTTATATATATATATATATATGTTTGCTTACAAATTTAAGTGGAATTTTAGGTTGTAAGGTTGAGTAAACTTGGCGACCAAAAAGGCAGCTGGAGTACACCATAACTATTTTAATTTTGTTTATAAATTATTCTTATGTTGACATTGTTAATTTATGTAATCACAAAATCTATCAAAAAATTTCACTCGTGCTGTTTATGGATTATAATCCATCTAATTATTAATTAACTTTTTAAAAAATATAAACTCTACAAAATGTTTCATACACTTTTCGTTCCAAAAATGTCATTCATCTTATAACTTTTTAACAAAAGTTATTATGTCTAAAATTGTAATTTAATTAATCTTAATTTGCATATTTTTTACTAATAGATAATATTATATATTTAGATATTTAAATTGATGATTATCAAATTAACAAAAGATAAATTTAAATATATTACAATAATATGAATCATATTTTTGAAATATAATATTGATATATCATTAGCGATTTAAGTTAGTTGTTGACCCTATGTTTTAATACAATATATTTTGACGATAATTAATTTAATTAATACCCGATTTTATTACAAATGTCACAACGTTATTTCTAATGTTTATTGAATATTTAAGGAATCAAAATCAAACATACAACTAAACAGATTCCAACCACACACGGACTGAGGTGTCCGCACACGGACATGGAACCGTCCACGCACGGACAGACACTCGTCCGCACACGAACAGGGATATAAAAGCTTACGGATGCACATCCGAACACGGACAAGAGACTAGTAGCACACAGTCACACTAGAGCAAGAAACAATTTCTATGTCAGGATTTAACATCGGTTCCATATTAACTGATGTCGAAAACGAGGCAGTGACATTTTTGAAAATAAAGACAACATTTTTTCAATACAGAGGTTAGAGGGCGTACCAATACTTCCAATACCGATTATTTTGCCTTTACCGTTATCCCGAAATGTGACATTTCCTCGATTTTTCGGTTCCAGAGTTTTGAAATTTGTCATATCACCAGTCATGTGTCTTGAGCATCCACTGCCGAGAAACAATTTGTCACCGTTGGTTTTGGTTTTTAAGCAAACCTGCACAGGTAGGTAAAAATACGGTACCCTATGTTATTTTGGGTCCTTATTTGTTAGTGTATTTGACAATCCATCTCAAATTTTTGGCATT